>CBXB010000112.1:100033-113205 GCA_000817185.1 Magnusiomyces clavatus CNRMA 12.647
AAAAAAAAAAAAAAAAAAAGATTTTTCGTTACAAAATATAAACTTTTTGTTACAACTTAATTTAGTGACATTCCAATTGACCCTGTATGGCTTTTGAAAGTGCACTATAAATAACTACCTATAAAATACTACAACTACCTATTATTTTATCAACACCAAAAAAAAAAATTATGCAGCCCTTTATTTTTATCTCTCTTTTTTTAGCATAACTTAAAAACCTTGTTTTCTTTCTGTTTCTATTCACAATCACTACCACCATCATTTCCACACATCTACAATTATTACAATAATATCAACTCTACCAAGTTATTCCGAATCTTCATTCTCATTCTACTGCCATGAAATACGGCTTAGAACTCTCAAGAAGATCCGTCCCAGAATGGCGTGCATACAACTTAGACTATAATGAAATCAAAGAACTAATAAAAAAGGCTACAAGCCCCAATGCTCCTCCAAACTCTGTCGACCTAGTTTATAATGCTTTAAAAGAGCAATATGATGCTGTAAGTTTGATTTTTCTCTCAATTTTTTGATTCTATTATTATCAATTTCAACAAATATCTCACATTTGTTCTTTTTGCTTCTAAAGAAAATGAAGAAGAAGAAAAAAAAATACTAACCTAATTTATGATTCACATTTGTAAAGATTGGTCTATTTGTCAAATCCAAAACGGGAGAAATAGAACGTCGTGTAAGGCATTGTGATAAAATTGTTAGCTCAATTGCTCAAAAAGATGAGGACTATGAAAAAATCGACCGACTGCGACATCAATCAGACTCTGCTTCGATCTCAGCCTCATCGCCTATTTCTTCACCTAATATGGGCCCAGTAGGGTCCTCAAAAGACTCAAAAAAGCAACCATCATTTGCTCGAGGGAAATCACGAAACTCACTTATATATCTACTTCGACAAGAAGTTGTTCAGCTTACTAGAGATGTCCAACATCTCTCTAGGTTTATTGGTGTTCAGCGCACTGGTTTCCGCAAGCTTTTGAAAAAATACAAGAAATGGTCAAAATCTTCAGAACTATCAGATAGATTTCTCCCTATTTTAGAGTCACCACAATCATTCACAAACCAAGATTTTACCTCTATTTTCCTTGAACTCTCATTTTTATACAACATTATACGTCAGGCAAAGAACGGCTCGATATCAAAAAAAAGCATAGGTGACGACGGTACCTTATCTTTCCTTCCATTTGCATCCACAGAAGGTACTGTTGACAACAACAGCAATGAGTCCAGATGTAAATTTGACGTTGAAATGGCATCTTCAATTACCCAGCAAATGATTTTTTGGGTACATCCTGACAATGTCGTCGAAACCAAGGTTACTTTGCTGAAGAATTTGGGCCTTGTCTCAGACGATGATGCGGCTATTAAATCAGTCCGAACTGATTCAACCGATGATGATGATGATGACGATAATGATAAAAACTTACTAGAAGATTTTTCATATGCTATTTATCTTGACAATCCAAAAAAATTTAACTCTATTCAAACCCAATCAGAACCAGGCCAGATTCGCTGGGTTACTGATGGAATCTCCTCTTCGCCCCATATATTATGCTCCCCTGTTGGTGGGTTAAGGTACTTTTGTCTTACCTCCTTATCTGATAAGCAATCAGAGTACATATTAAATTGCCAGTATGAGGCTCTGTCTAAGCACATTATCAGCAACAAATTGAACTCAGGACTACCAAGCAGTAATTCCAACAACAGCAACAACGCAATCCTCAACAACCAATTTTCATCTAGCCCTAATTCGTCCGACAACAAGTCTTCCTCGGACTCTTCAATCCCTGTCAACGTTGCGAGTAACAGTAGCAACAACTTGACAAACCTAGCACTTTCTTGGGTTGAAAAGCGAAAAGCTGCACCAATATCAAAAGTTGGTTTCAAGCGCTCTCGATTCAAACTGGTAAACACCAGTGGTAACTTTTCTCCTTCATCAATAGAACCCGCAGATTTATGGGCTACTCTCGACTGCAACATTAATTTTTGCAAACCAAAATCATCTTCACATCATTTAAATTATAATCCTATTAGAAAGCCATCTCAAGGCCAAGACCCAAATGAAGAAATCGAGATTGAATCATTTCCATATTGCGTTTTGGAAATTCGTTGGAAGGGTATGGAAAAACCTCAATGGCTTCAAGAGCTCGCCAACTCCCATCTTGTTTACCCGGTTGAGGGCTTTTCTCATTATCGTCATTCAGTCGCTATTTTTTATGAGGAGAAACTATCTAAACTTCCTGCGTGGTTAGACGTTTTGAAAACCGGTTATGATATCCGCAAAGCGCCAAGCAAAAAACCCAGCAACAATAACAGTAATACCGCTGCAGGTACTACTGCCTCAGGACATACATCGCCAGGGATTTTACTAAACTCCACTACTGAAAGAGATGCACTGCTGAAATCCAATCCTTCTTTGAAATACAACGCAACCAACAATGAAGATTATTTTACAGACAAATCTAATCAATGGGCCAACAATACTCAAGCTGCAAATGGTCTTAATCAGCAGCCTGTGGTAAGGTATTGGAATGAATTTGACGATCCAGAAGATGGTCAAGACGATGGCGTATTTGTAATTATACCTGATGATGAAGATGACAGCGATGGCGGCGTTTTTAACGATGAAAACGTAGCTCGTCTGTTGTTATTGTCCGATTCTCTATTATACAAGTTACACAGATTAGGAAACAAAGTTCGCAAGCTTCTTGGATTTAAGGTTAATGACGATGATGAAGAGTACCTCTCTAGAAGATCCGGCTATAACAGTCACGACGATTACTATTACAACGATGGGACATGGGACAACAGACGCAGTGGACTACCCACAATATATGAAGATGACGAGGACGATGATGAGGACAGTTCCCAATCTGGTGAATATGATGATAATCGTAACCCAAATAGTCATCAGGCACAGTCAAGACCATTTCAAAGACATGATCCTGAATACAATGGATATGTTGATGATGAATATACCAGCTTCCCTCTTGCATACGGCAGTGGATACAATGTCACTGATCAGCGAGACTATTTATTGACAATTCTCTATTCCCTATGCTTTCTAATTTCAACATTGATGATGTTGATTCTTTTTGGTGTAGGATATGGAGAAGGCCTTTTTGTTCCACACTCACCAAATGGTGGAAAAGATGGTAAGAGTATGGCTATGGTTGCAATTATTGCAGCTGGAATGGTTATTGCCCTTGGTATATCTACTTTGGGAATGACCTTGTTCTTAATTAGAAGAACAATTCCAAAAAACTTTAGCCATCAATTTATTGTTTATACTATCTTTTTCACCATGGTTTGTATTGGAATTGGAGGTATTTCAATGCTTTTCAGTTGATCAAAACGTTTGCCTTTTTTTTTTTAATTTCTATTATTAATATTTAATATCTCTACTATGTAGTTTAACGTACCCATGTTAGCATTTTTATGAAATTAAATATAATGAACTAATAATATACCAAATCAAAGTAATTCCTCTAAAAAAACATATCAGTTAATATTCACGGATTTCAAATAACGATATTATGTAAGCAAGTTTTTTTTTTTTTTCTTTACTCTTTATGTTTCCATTAAAAATCAAATTCATGAAAAGCATAAATTTATTGTTTTCTTTATATCCTAATCGACAGATACATTTTTTTCAATAAAAAAAAAATAACATGATTTTAAGCTCTTATTTGTAATCAATTCTAGATCTAAAATATTATGTTTACTATATCAAACTAAATACGAGCAAATATTTAGGTGCCAAAGTTTTTATAATCCCTGAAATACATTTGAATAGAATACTTGTTCAAGATACCCAAAAAAAATTTTTTTGTATACCAATAATAGCTAATAAGCATAACATTATTCAGACCACATTTCTTAAAGACAATTTATAGGCAAGAAATACCTAATTTCTATATTATACAAAAAACCAGTAGTAGAATAATATTGAAAAACCAAAACAAATTAGCAAATTCTGAACCAAATTCCATTTTTAAGCTTAGTCGTAAAGAAAATTGATATTTTTTTCATTGAGTTTGCCAAACAGTTGTTAGGATTTGTTTCGATTTTCAAAATCTAGTCTGCATTTATCAATAGCTTCTTTACAAACTCGGTCAAGCTCGTTGTGTTCCTCTTGGGTTGCTTGGCTGTATAGCCTTGAATACAGCTTTGAGTTACCATAGTTGATTAAATGTACCTTGTAACTCTTCTCAAAAGATACAACAGATGAAACGTCATTATTCAAACCACAATTGCCACCACTATCTGCTGATTGAGAACTTTTTTCTTTGTTTTCATCTTCTTCTTCTTCAACTTTTTCAAATATAAAGTTCTGTAGAGCAATCTGATTGTGGAGAACCCTTAATGAATGCATTACGTCCAACGCATGGTGCATTGCTTGAATAAGTTTAGTGTTTATTTGAAGCACACGAACATCAAACTCAACAAGTTCAAAAACCAAGTCGGTTTCACTAACTGGTCTTCCCCTAGGCTTTTCTATACCCAAAACCATCAGCATTCCCAAGACTACGCCATAGACGTAGTTTGTGCACAGCGCTTGCTTTGCAATTCTAGTATGAATAGAAAAGTACTCGCACATTTGAGCTTCTCGTTCAATCATCTGCAGTTTCTTTTTGTCAATAAACTCAGTTGTAAGGTCAGCGATTTTCAGTAACGCTGGCATGCGTTTAGTACAACGATACATCATACCAATAGAATTACTTTTGGAGGTGAAATATGCATTACGATACTCATTGGCGCCGATACCTGTGTCCCTTAGTAGCTTCATTCTATTAATGACTTCGTTTTGCTGCTTTTGTTGCAACTTGCTGTCAGAAACCTTATCTGCGCGTGATTGATGTGGCGTAAAAATACCAGCACTCCGTATGTGCTGTCTATATGACGAGTTAACAGTACCCCAGGCAGGCACTCTATAGTTAAAACTCCTACTACTGGTTATTGAAAGGTTTTGTGTGTTAGTTCTACGCCGTTTTCTTGCTTCGTTGCTATCCAGCTTTTGAAATTCAAATTCCGCCTCTAGGGGGATATCGCATTCCATCATCTCGATTTCTCCGTAAAACGTTCCAGGAAAGCTTGGCTCCAGTTTTTTGACGAATCGAACTCTATGTATGTTTTTCTTGATTTTTATTGCGCGCCACCATTTCACTTCTCCAAGATATGTTGCATGAGCTGCGTTCAAGCTATAAATGTTGGGTGAAGCAACAACTTTGGCCTCGAGAGAGTAAAACCACGCAGCTTGTTTGTCTTTGTTTCCGCCGTTCAGTTCAAGAGAGTTTTCCACTGGGGGTAAAGAGTTGGTGGGTTTTGTTGTATATTGGTTAGTGTAAGGGATTTTTAATGCCGAAAAGATGGTTTTTTTCTGGCCAGAAATGTCTGTAGGCAACTTTTCAAACAAAGTGGTGTCAAAATAAAAGTCCTCTACTCTTTCCTTTGGAGAATAATATGCTTCGTACTGGTGCACCTGCTTGGTAACTTGGCCATTGATTGCAGAAGGTGGTGCACTTGGAATCAAACTATTTGTAGGAGTACAATCTTTGTTTCGCTTGGCTTTCAAGTGAGAGAAGAAGTTTTCACGTATATGATTACACAAATCACCTCCAGAGGGTCTGTTTTCAATTTCTCTAAAGCGTTCATTTTTATTGTTACGGAAAGGCTTGGGGCTACCGAGAAGACATTGCATTGCAACAGCAACAAAAACAGATCCAGAAACATTTCCATGTGAGGTTTCGACGTGAGGAACCTGCGGAGAAGCCAACAACGTTTTAGGAGATGAATCTGACCGCTTGAAAAACCTTGTTGATGAAGGTGTTGATATAAACCCATATCTTAAATTGTTTAAGACCATGTATTGGTAAACTCGATAAACGGCATTGGTTGAGCAAATAATCTCCTTTCTTTGATCATACTGCTCAGACGCAAAACAAGAGTCTGTTTCGGAAGAGTAAACAGAAGATGTTGTTGACGACACTTTTGAAACAATTTCTTCTTGGTCAATGTTAGCCACCAAAGATGAGCTGTGAAAGGTCTTGTCTTCATTTTGGCTTGAATTTAAAGTTTTTTGAAGTTTTGTTTCAGATTTGTTGAGCGTTTTGATGAAAAAGTTGTTGTCAGAAATAAACGGGAAATCTTTTTCAGAGTAATAAATACCAACAAGAGCTGGAAGTTTGATCTCTTTGCTTGCATTGCCGCCTTGTTTATTCGAAGAACTGCTGAAACAGAGGGTGTAGTCAGGCTGGCCTACCTCTGTGGATAGAGAATCATGTGTCAGAAACTCTGCTTCTAAGCCAAGCGTTTTTAGAAAAACTTCCGCTTGCTTTAAATTTGGATTCAAAGCGTCGTCGTTAACATTGTTTTGGCTTGTGTTTGATGTCTCCAGAAGACTCAAGTCATTAATAGATGAAACAAAAGTATTGGTATTTTCTCTGGCTTCATTGGGAGAGTTTTGAGAGACAGGTTCAGACAATTCACTATGACCTGAGTCAGTAACTTTTAAAAAATGATCACCATTTTTATTTTGCTGTGTGTTTAGGGAATGTGGTTGGGTTGATGCCAGAAACGGCATGCTACTAATTTGCTCAGGAATGTTCTCAATGGGGTACCCAAGGAATTGCAAGGCGATTCCAAGTTGAAGACTGATCATGTTACTGAAATCTTCCCACATTTCAACTTTTTCAAAACTGTATGTGGCATATTTTAATTGCCAGTTTTCCAAATCTACTGTTGATTGGTCAATATTTTTTAAGAATCCGGTTTGGATCTTGAATTCTTTTGATATCTCGTTGATTGTAGGTAAAGACATTCTATATTTCAATACCTCCTTTTGCGTATTTGGCTCAAAGGTTTCCCTTTTCATATTAGGCAGTTCACTATCGTCACTTGCCATTTTTGAACAGAAATTTGTGCTCGCTTTCGTGTTGATTGAAATATGATGTTTGGCAGTCTTTCTCCATTGCCTTTTTGCTGCAAAGTAATTGAGGATGTCTTTGCTACCATAGACGTACTGGTAGTCATTATCTTCTGCTTTTTTCGATATTCTAGAAGCTCTTCCATTTTGTGCAATGTTTTCTAAAGCCTTTTCATGCTCATAGTCTTGATTGATTTGTTTAGTTTCCATTTCATAGTAGTCAAGTACAGAGTCTCGAGACTTTTCAGTATCGTAGTCTATATCTAGTTTGGGAAAGACAAAAATTGACAAAGAGGATCGGTTTGGAGTATTTGTTGTTGTTGACTCAGTGTTGCTGTTTGGATTTCTGTTTGGTCTGTACAAGCTGTTAGTTTCATTATGCTGTGATAAACCATTATTAAGTAAGGAGGAAGAGGTGGTGATTTTTAAAGAGTTATTGGGAGTGTTTGTCTCTCTTGAAAATCCTGTTTCTTTATTCTTAATATTTGCTCCTTTTCTAAAGTTTTTACGAAAAAATCGTTTTATTCGAGAACTGCTTAAAAATAGCATTTTATTAGTTTATTTTTTTTTTCTTGACTAATGAGAAATGTATTTAAATCAAAGATAAATAAGTAGATATATGAATAATTATAATAATAAAGGACAAAAGAAAAAGTATATTTTTTTTATAATTTTTGTTTTTAAAAGAGCAGCAGTTTAAAATGTATAAATATCATTGACAAAACAATAAATAAATAAATGAAAATAAAAATGATTGCCTTTTGAATTAGAATAAAAAAATTGCCAACCATTTTGAAAAAATCTAGAATTGCTTTTTTTTCTTCTTCTTCTTCTTCTTCTTCTTCTTCTTCTTCTTCTTCTTCTTCTTCTTCTTTGAAAAGCTTTACCATTGATATTATATCAAGTAATCAAAGGTTGGTTATTTCAAGAGTGAATAAAACACGAGTATTTTATTTTGTTTTTTTCACATCTATATATACTACATTTAGTGTAAGGTATTTTGCTAAATATAATCAATCACTGATTTTTCAAATAAGCATTCTAATTATTATTTAGGATATCAATTTGCTTGAACAATATATATACACACTTTTACAAGTATTTTCGCATGAATTTCTTTTTTTTTGATAACTATGTGCCTATTAAAGGTGCCGTAAAAATAAGCCCCTTTTCTAAAAGTAATAATCTAAAAAAATAAAGTATGCTTCAAGATTATTATTTTTTTTTCTAACATTAATAAATATTAAAAAAATATTTATAAAGGTTTAGCACATTTTCTCATTTCAATTTCTTCAGCAACTCTGTCAGCTTGACTTTCTGGGACAATAGTCTTCATGTATTGCCAGTCAACAGGTACCATGCGTTTCCCAGAACCCCTGGCCTTGGCCAGTATCACGCCTAGGTCATTTCGTGCTGTTGATAGGTAGTAGTTTGTGCCATCTCCCAGCGAAATGACAAGGGCCTTGACAATGTCACCAGGCTGGAAGCACTCGGAGATTTTGACTGTGTCACGCTGGGTCAGGCGCACATCCTGTAGTCTGATGATCCCACCAAAGCCTTCGCCAATCTCAGTAGAAGAGACTGAGTTGGAAACAAAGGTCGAGTCGGGGATTTGCGGAGTTCCCTGAAAGGTGTATTGAGACGTTAGGGCTTCTGTAAGCTGGGCATTGCGGCCCTTGGAAGACGAGGTATTTGCCGTTGTTTTAGCAGAGTATGAAAATACTGATGAGGGAGACACAAATGAGATGGAAGATGATGAAAGAAAAGAAAACGAGGTGGGTACTCCGCTGCCGGAGGTTGTAACTTGAGAGCTGGGGACTACTCCGCGCACTAATCCGTTGACGCCGACTGCAGACTCTTTTGACACTGGTACATCTGAAGAAAACTTGACTGCGTTGTTTTGGTCTTCTCCTGTGCTAATAACCGAGTCGGGTTCTGTTGATTGAATGGATATGATTTCAACATTGGCCTGACGCAAAGTGAGCTTGGTCACTCTGGCTAGTACGACTGAGCCAATCGTAGGAAGTATTGGAACAGATTGAGTGACTACTGGAGAGGCTTGCACTTCGCCTGATTTGGGTTTGGGTCCTGCAGAACATAATGTGAATCGATCATTAATAAATACTTTGAATGTTGCAATCTTTGGGCCTTTGCCTGACTTTGGTTTTACAGTGCCTTCTGACTCTTCGCTCTTCTCTTCTTCTGCAACCTGCGCAAGCCCAACTTTCCCCAGCTTATTTGCTCTTAATACTACTGTATTTGAGGTATCTTCTTGTGATAAACCAACTCCGTTCCCTGGAATAAACTTTCGTATTGTTATGCCAGAGTCTGTATTAATTTTTTCAAATATTGGGCATATGATCTGACCTGGTAAAACGTAACCTGGAATCGACATTATTCAAATTATTCAAAAAAGAAAAGTGGGTATGATATATGATTATAATTTTGATAATAATAACAAATCTGATTATACACTTTTTTATTTTTTTTTTTAACGTTGGATGGTAGAAGAAAAGGCTGAAATTTTTTTTCTTTTCTTTCTCAGTTAGTGAATTTGGCTCAAGTCACATGACTACATATCTTATCCCGTAATCTAGGCTTAAAATGACACCTAAAGCAAGTTATCAGCAAAGGAAAGTGATGAGTATAATTGAATTGGACAGATAAATGAACATTTAAAAGGATATAGGGGTGTTGATAATCTCAATTGATGTCCAATTGGATTAAAAAATCACTGAATGATTACATTGTCACCCTGTAGCAAAGGAAAATACACGGTTCAACAGATGGATATACACTGAGTAAGAATTATATACTTTATTGTTTACATAGTGATTTAATTGACTAGAAAAAGAAAAAAAAAAAACCAAAATTTACGTTCAGTGTAGCTATAACTTAACACTGGACTGCTTGCCCTGTTCGAGTCAATCGTAAAGAGCAACAGCTTCGACCTCGAATCTGGCATTGACTGGGAGAGCAGCAACGGCAACAAGGGATCTGGCTGGCTTGGAGTTACCAAAGAACTCGTTATATACTTCGTTGATTTTAGCAAATTCGGTAATGTCGGTAACGAAAACATTGACCTTTACGACCTTGTCCAAAGAGGATCCAGCGGCTTCAAGGACAGCCTTGAGGTTGTTGAGGGCTTGACGGGCGTGGTCTTGGATGTTTTCGCTTTGGACAAGAGTGCCTTCAGGAGTAAGAGGGACTTGGCCTGAAAGGTAGACAAAGCCATTGGCCTTGATGGCTTGACTGTAGGGTCCAACTGGTTGTGGAGCGTCCTTAGTTAAAACCTGAAGAGAATAAAAGAGTGGTTAGATCAATTTAATTGAAAAAAGAGAAAAAACGTTGATTTACTTACAGATTGAATAGCTGGCATTTTGGATGATGATGATGATAGTCTAAAAGAAGTTTGGTGAATATAACGTTTTGAAAAAATAAGAGCAGATGGTTTAAGAGAAAATAAAAAGATTCTTCTATTAAGCATTTTATATATCTGAGAGAAATAAAATATGAGAGGTTGGGGTTTTTTCTTTTCATCATTTGCAAACTCGGGTAAAATGGGTATGGATCACGTGTTATTCCCTAACCTTAATATTTGATAATATCTAGATTTTTTTTTTTTTTTCGTTTTTTGTTTTAACTTATACACGCTAATAATAATAATAATAAATTACAGAATATCCACAACATTTGAGATCAAAAATGTCCAAGGTTTTGGTCATTGACAATGGATCCTACAATATAAAGATAGGATACGCGTCAGAAGCAACATCAAAATCAGGACCTTTTCAAATACCCAACTGCATTGCTCATGGTAAAAATAAACGAAGCTATGTTGGTTCTCAATTTTCAAATTGTGTAGATTACAGTGGACTAGCGTTCCAAAGACCTCATGATAAGGTATATTTTTATTGTAAATATGTATTTAATTTTAAAACAAAATCTAATCAAATCATTTTATATTTGTTATAGGGACAATTGGTTGATTGGAGACTAGAATACGCTATATGGAACTACACGTTTTTCAGCGGCGAATCGCCAATTTCAGTTGATCCATCAGAAACATCGTTGATTCTCACAGAAGCACCAATGTCTCTGCCGGCTATATCGGCAAACACAGATCAAATGATTTTTGAGGAATACGGATTTGAATCTTATTATAGATGTACTCCAGGCTCTCTAGTACCGTGGAATGATTTCGATACAGACTTATTCCCTTCTACATCTTCCCCAAAGTCGCGTTCAGCATCTGTTTCAGCACCAGCCATAGATACCAATTCAAGGTCTGCCTCTCCATCGGCTGGTGGCAAGAACTCACAGTCGTCATCCCCAGACAAACATCATCCACTTGCAGAGTGTGCTCTTGTGATAGACTCTGGTTTCAACTGCACAAACATCATGCCCACGATTCTTGGGGAAGTATACTGGCCCGCAGTTCAACAAGTCAGTGTGGGCGGCCGCTTGCTCACCAACTATTTACGCGAAACTCTATCGTTTAGACACTACAATATGATGGAAGACACATACCTGGTGAATCGCATAAAAGAGTCGTCGTGTTTTGTATCAAAGGACTTTGATAAGGACCTAGACTACTGTTACGACGCTAGTCAGAACAGGAGGGAAAAAAAAAAACAATTGAAATCAGAACCAGCACAAGCTAAAAATACCACCACGCCAATACACAAAAACAAGACAAGGAGCCTTACTAAATGGCAAAGGCGGCAGCTCGAAAAGCGTATCAAGCTTGGTCAGTTTAACGATCCTCCGTTTTCTGTCAAGTATGTATTGCCTGAAAACTCGGCTGAGCTGGGTTATATATTAGATGAGGTCAACAAGCGTGACATGTCGGAATACGAAGAAGAGTACATTAGATACCTTGACGATTATGGTGGAGATGACGAGGAAGTTGAAGAATATGAGAACGATGAAGTGACTGTGACTGAACCTTTTGTAAATGATAAATCTAAACCAGTTGCTGAAGCACAAACTCCGGCGTCAACGTTTCCAATGCCATCATCATCAGCAACAACAACAAGAGGCAGTGTTTTGTCTAATGTTTCTACTACTATTCCAGACCAACAGATACTCAAATTGTCTACAGAAAGATTTAGTATACCCGAGGTTCTCTTTTCTCCGCATTTAGTAGGTCTTGACCAGGCTGGTATTTCAGAAGCAATTATGACTAGCATATCCAAAGTTCCGCAAGAGCTGCAGTCTCTTTTCTTGGCCAACATTGTAGTTGTTGGAGGGAATGCCAACCTGCCAGGGTTTATTGAGCGAATACGGCACGACCTCACCTCGATGATTCCTTCGATATATGACTACGACGTGCTTGAAAAGCGCAAACTGTACAATGACACCTCATATGGGTTTGGTGGCGGCAAGGGGATACTAAGAGTTGCAAAGCCCAGAAACAACCCTGAAACGTATTCCTGGTTTGGCGGTGCAAGACTGGGTCTTCAACCAGAGATGCTGGCAAAAGTACATGTAACAAAGCAAGACTATATGGAGTATGGTGAGTCACTTTGTGCGTCAAAGTTCAACCCCAAGAGGGGAGGCACAGGCATATCTGGTAGACCTGAAGAGCCAGATACCACTGGAGAAGCAAGTTCTAACAAACATAAACATGGAATATATGAAGAATATGACGAAGATGAAGATGATTCTGATGGTATTTATTATTAATTAAGGCTAATTTGATTTTCAGTTTAATTGTTTACTTGTATTTATAATAATAATTATTTGATTTTTTTTTTTTTCTGAAAAATTCTCCACTATTATTTTTAGTATCAATGTTTCACTTGAAAATTTATAAAAAAAGTTAAATAGGTTGAATATATTATTGAATGTGAAAAAATAGTAAAAAATCAAAGCCCTACGGGGGGCTCGAACCCCCAACCTTGAGATAACTAGTTATCTAAGAGTCTCACGCTCTACCGATTGAGCTAGCAAGGCTGCTTCTTGCGATCGTAACTTTAATATGAAATAGATTATGGCTTTCTAAGACAATCAATAAATTTGATTTTAAAACGAGAAAAAAAAAATTACATTTATTTTTTTTTCTTAAAAATATCGATAATATAAAAGTGAAATTATACGAACCAAAAAAAAAAAAGGTCATACTTTAGTTATACAATACTTTAAAATAAACACTATACACACACATTTCTTTGTTTCAAAAAAAATAAAAAGTTAGTACTTTTTTTTTTTTTTTTTTTTTTTTTTTTTT
>CBXB010000112.1:119646-150465 GCA_000817185.1 Magnusiomyces clavatus CNRMA 12.647
AAAAAAAAAAAAAAAAAAAAAAAACCAACTTTTTGTGTATCAAATTTCCTATGTGATTATCTTCACCAATGAAAAAAGCATTTTTTTATTTATATTTTTATCTTACGATATTCTTGAATATAAGAAGAAAAAAAAAATTCAAAAGAGCAATTAAAAATAACAAAATTAACTTGATACAGTTGAATCAAAAAAATTTTTCTCTTTTATAAATGTTTATAAAGCTGCCATTAGTCCCCGTCTATAAAAGAGTCCAACAACCCACAATACGGCTGTCTTTTGCTCTTATTAGTTATTTCTCCAACGATTGCTCGAAACTGTCACTTTTGCGCGTGCACTTTTTCCTATTGTGACAGCTCAAATTAGACATTATAATTTATGAGTAAAAAAAAAGAAAAAATATAATTGTTTTTTGTTTAATTTGTTTTTTTAAAGAAAATACAAAAAATTCATTTTTGATTTTTTTATTATTATTTCTCTTAACAAACTGATCTTCAAAAATACAATTAGTATACAGTTGATAATGCAACAGATAACGGTGCTCGGCAGATAAAAATTGCGTCTATTGAACCATAGTTTTTTCCCTTTTGGGCATGGTGCGGCTACATATGACTTGCTGTGTAACGAATGCTGTAACGTACAGTGAAATTTTTTTTTTTAATCTTTTATCTAACAATTTTTATTCCACCTATTGACAAAATATAGAAAAAAAAAAAAAAAATCAAATACTATTATTATAAAATAAAGCTCAACAATTTATTAATTTATTTATAATTATTTATATATTCAAATCAATGAGTCAACCCGTGGAAAAAGAGTCAATACCAACTGAAACTCTTCAAAACCTATCTTTAAGTGATAATGATTCCCAAAACACACAATCAAATAATACCACTGATACAACACCACCACCTACAGAAAAGTTTGAAAAAAGTAAACAAGAAGGAAACCCAGACTGGTCTATAAGTAGAGAACAGCGTGGAGATACCCCATTTACCTTTGGCCAACGATATCTAAAAGATGAAGACGAAGTCTGGAACCACAACGCTTGGGATCATGTCGAATGGGGCGAAGAACAGCGTCTTGAAGCAGAAGAAAAACTACAAAAGCAGAAGCTTGCTCCTGTAAAACCATTCAACAAGGAGCTCTTTATGAGCAACCCGGCAAAGTATTGGGACCAGTTCTACAGACACAACAAGGGAAACTTTTTCAAGGACCGCAAATGGCTCCAAGTAGAATTTCCACAGCTGTTTGACAAGATTTTGGAGGAAGATGGAGGAGATCGCACCGTTTTGGAAGTAGGCTGTGGAGCAGGAAATACCCTCTTCCCAGTGCTTGCTGCAAACAGAAACCCCAAGCTCAACCTCATTGGTGTCGACTACTCAAAACAAGCTGTAGAAGTCGTGCGCCAAGTCCCAGAATATGTGTCCCCAAACGTCCGTGCAGAGGTCTGGGATCTTGCCGATCCAAACGGCGAGCTTCCTCCAGGCGTCACTCCACATTCAGTCGACATTGTAGTCATGATTTTCGTCTTTAGTGCTCTTTCTCCAGACCAATGGAAGCAGGCAGTCAGCAACCTCAAGAAATTACTGAAACCAGATGGTCTGTTGTTGTTCCGAGATTATGGAAGATACGACTTGACTCAAATCAGATTCAAAAAGGAACGCCTTTTAGACGACAACTTCTACGTTCGTGGTGATGGAACAAGAGTTTACTTTTTCACAGAAGATGAATTAAAGGAAATCTTTGGGTCGGAGTTTGAAGTTGTTAAAGTTGCAACCGATCGAAGACTTATGGTAAATAGACAAAGACGCTTGAAAATGTATAGAATATGGTTACAAGCTGAATTTAAAAACTCTAAAAATTAAAAAAATAAATAAAAAAAAATACAGTTTTTCTTTTTCTATAATTTAAAAAAAAATTAAGTAATTTATAATATTTATTCTAATAAAGCTTACTCATCAGGTCCATCAAAAACTGCCAAAACACCTCCAACCAAATGTAAACTTCCAGTGACAAGGGCTTGAATTTCACCTTCTAACCCAGTAATAAAGTTGATTGCTTCTTCAATACTTGGGAAAACATGGCATTTTGCCTCGCCATCGAGCTTCTCCCATTCTTGAGCTAAAGCCTTTTGCACAACTAAATGGTCTACATCATCTTTACTTGTGTTTAAAGAGGTCAGTTCAGCAGAATAAGCCCCGGAAGACCATGTGACGTTTGTGCAAAACACTGCATGAGTAAACTTTCTTGGAAATAAAGAGCCATCTGGGCTTTTTAAGCTTTCATAAAGAACACCGACAAGAGCATTAGCGTCACGAGTCTGTTGGTTGAACAACAGCACACGGTTTTTGCATTTTTCTGATGCAACTGATCCAAACCATTTACCCGTTTGTTCAATACTTTCTTTAGTATGGGCACCATCAAGGTACCATGTAACATGCTCCATGGCCTTGTTGTTTGTGATTCTAAGAGTTTGACACCTTCCCGGCCAAAACGCATTCTCGAGGCCTTTGACAAATTCCTTAGGTAATTCTGCTTCTTCATCATTGACAAACTTTTCGTCTTCCAAAACTCCAACTTTAAACAGATGCTGTTTTGCAAGACCAATTGCCAATGTCGCATTGATCAGCTGGAACTCTCCGGGCAATCCCAACTTGATTTTCTTTGCAGGAGACTTGGCTGGATCAAGTACTACAAGTTCTGTGTTTTTTTCTTTAGCTCTTTGTTCCAAAACCTTTAAAGCGGCCTCTGGTTGAGGCACTGTTAGTGCTTTTGCGCTAGCTTTATAGATCCCTCCCTTGTTCCATGCAATTTCTTCAATTGTAGAGCCCAAAATAGCGGTATGGTCAATCCCCAAAGATGTAACACCTGTAGCTGTGGGTGCTGGAAGAATGTTTGTGGAATCATACTCTCCACCAATACCAACTTCATAGATTGCAGAGGTCACCTTTTCTTGAAGAAATACATAAAATGAAAGAATTGTCAAAAATCGGAAATAGTTTGGCTTGATTCCTTCAACCATGTCGGGAAATTTTGATAGATCAGAGCTTGAATTTGAAATCTTATCAAAAACCTCAAAAAAATACTTGGTAAACTTCTCTTTGGATATCGGTTCTCCATTGATTCGGATCCGTTCTCGAACAGACTTCAAGTGTGGAGAAGTGTAAAGCCCTATTTTCCCTAAATGTTTGGGACTATCGGGTGTTTGGTATTGAGACAAAATCGATTGTACAAATGCACATGTGCTACCTTTTCCTTTAGTTCCTGTAACATGGATAGCGTTCAAAGCATTCAGATCTGTAGGCTAACAAAATTATGTGCTATTAGTCTCAAAAATTATGATAGTAAACAATAAGACGAATAAAAAGATATACCTCAATCCCAGCTCTACGAGCCCATTCAATCATTTGAGGAATTGCCAATTCATTTGATCTTTGTCCCGAGTTCCTAATGGCTTGAATAGCGGCAAAATTCGTTTGGAGGTTGTTGAGTGCATTGACTGCATCAATGTAGGTTCTGGTGGAAGTGTTATTAGTAGTCATTGTTCTTTTAAATGTTAGGTTTCCGAGACGAGCTAATCTCTGAAACAAATTCATTAATGGAACAACTATTCTTGATTTTGAAAATCGTATTAATAGTAGTAATAGAGTAAAAGCTTTATCCGGAAAACAAAAATTAAAAAATTTGAAAAATGAACAGATAATTGGAAATGAAGGTTTTGATTGATATTTTAGTAAACGTACTTACATAATCATATAATAATCAAACTAACTCCTATTATAAGGATAAAATTATATCAACAACTACAATCTAAAGAATAGATTCAAGAAATCAGGGCCCTATCAATATTCAGAATATAAGCTGAAAGTGGACTTTATTATATTTGTAATAAACTAGTCAGAATTTGTCAGATGAGGAAAGCTCTGCAGAGGAAAAAAAAAATCTCTATAGACTTTGTTCTTTAGATTACAATTAATGGGCTTTGAAATTTAACAATTCCATCCAAATCTAGAATTTTCCCTATTATGTTTTATTTTTTAATAATCAAAAGCCGAGCAGGAATAAGAGTCATTTTTAAGGGAACTTTTTAGCGTGGTCATAGCTAAGAATTTGCGACTGCCACTATACCAGAAAAAGAAATCTGTTTTGTTTCAAATCATGATTAGAATAAGTTGACCTTTCCCAGAAATAATTAACCATTATCAATAACTGTTGATTTTATCAAACAATTTCTGTTTTTGCTTAGCCCTTTTTTAAAATAAAATTTTGCATGTACAACATTAATATCATATTTATAAAAAGAGTATATAGAAACCGTTATAACTAAAAATATCAATGCTTTGAACGATAATGATGTGGATATGAAGAAGAGGCAAAAAAAACAAAAATAAAGGTAGTTGTCTATACAAAATGTTTTATACTCTAATAAAAAAAAAATACGGCTGATAGGAATAAAAAACGTGCTTTAAGAGTAGTAAAAGGTACCTCAAAACAGGGTTTAAGCATATATGAAAATAAAAAAGCAGGAATAAATTCTGCCATAGATGTCGAGAAATCATAATTTTTAACTGATCAAAAGTTGAAGCTGGATCTTCTCATAATGCAATGTCTTTCTATTAATAGAAGAGAAAAAATTCACTTGAGCTGATAAGGCATTATTCGATGGGGGAAAGATGGTGTGTAATTCTCCATCTAATTTTGATTGTATCGTTTGAAAACTTAAAAAAAAAAGAAGAAAAAAACACACTTACACAGAAATTTTTTCCGGTTGATAATTTATCTAGGTCTTGATTAAGATGAAGTCAGTGATTTGAGTTTGTATAATTATTGAAAGTAGTAACTATTGTTAAGAGTTAAACTAATGATATTGATCGCTAATTAGACTCACCGAAAATCAATTGTTCTTTGTATGTATTAATATAAAAAAATAACAGATAGTAGAGTATTCAAGATAATTACATAAAAACAGGAAAAAAAATTTACCAAAGTAGTACACTCCACTTTATTTTTACTTTTTGGTAATTCTTACCATTTTTTTTTCAACATAGTATGATCACCAGAGTATGTTTCGAATCCCAAACCTGTAGATAATACAATTTTATTGCTTATTATAAATCAAACACAGAATATTTAACATAATTAATGTTAACAAGATACAAATATTTATATCTACTGGTGTTGACAATAAACAAAAAACTTTTCTCTAATAAATGTTATATTCCAATAACATTGAGATTTTTACCTAAATTTCACAAATGTCTCCAAAAATGTAGACTCTAATAAATATAAAGATTTGAAGTTGCAAAGCTATTTTTAAGCTTTTATGATAAGCATTGCACAAAGCTCAAAAATTTATAAACATCTAGTTTGTAATACACTTTAAAAAAATTGCACAATGACAAACAAAAAGATTTAAGCTTAGTATGACTTTAAATAGTCTATTCAAATGTGGTTATCTATTGCTACATTAAGGCTCAAGAAAAAAGACAATATTAAGAACATATAGTAGGACATAGTGGTCTTTGTTATATTGACAGCATCAGTTTGTTTCAGTTTACAAGAAAATACAAGAGTTCCAAAAATAGGTGCACTTTTCATAAAATAGTTTTATTATCATGATTTAATTTTATTAAACTGTAAAAAACTTTATAAAAATTAATCTGGGGTTAGTCATATGAATACTATATTGACATCTCTTAAAAAAAAACAATACTATCAGTATATTTTAGTACAAAGCTAAGTTGGCATTATTTGGAGTCAAGAAAGACCGTTATAACCATTCACAGTGCAAAGATAAGTTTTTCAGAGAAAACGAACACAGTTTATACCGTTCATTTATCTTAATTTTTTTTTTTTTTTTTTTTTTTTTTTTTTTTTTTTTTTGGAGTTGACCAATAAATTTGGCTGAGCCTGTAACAAAAAATATAAAAGTTTTCCTAAAGCTATTTATTGTATAGCTTTTTTTAGAACCAACCAACCAGGAAATATTGACACAGAAGATGTCATTACCTATTCCATGTAATAAAAATAGATTCTGGAAAGTTAAAACAAGCGGAAAAGAACACGAGATAAATATTCCAAGTTTTATGGGCATAAATTATTAATTTTTTTAATGATTTTGAGACGTCCAATTCAAATATAGATTAAATAAATTAATTTAAATCACCATAAATGCACAGCCAAATATGCTTGGAAGGAACGTAAAATTTAAAGGGCAAACAGGTTTTTCAAAATTGAATCAAAATAAATTAGTTTCAAATTATTATATCACCTATATTTCTTGAAAGTCATAGAAAAATAGTTATCTGAAAAAGTATAAAAATAATTGTATTATGGAAACGTTTTTCTTAGTAAAATTAAATGATATTAATCTGTTCAATGCAAAACTAGAACAAATTACACTTTAACCTACTACTGCAATTAGACTGTTTTAAAAAGCTTATTTCCATACCATCATTCAACTTCATAATCTGACATTGAAATGGTATATATAAATTCAATTTTCCTTCCAATTTCCTTTTTTTTTAAAGGTGTCAACATTATTAATCTATAATCTAGTATCTTCATTTGATATACATTCAAGATTTTCCTCTTTCTCAATATAATACTATTTATTCACCTATTGATATATTAGAATTAATCTTTACAATTTTACATAATTGGCTTAAGCTGTCAAATCAAATAGTAAGTATAAAGATGGTCTTTCTTGCAATTTTCATAATAATTAAAAATAGCAGCATTAATTCAATCCAAAATCATCAATAAATGACTCTTTCAAATCAAAAAACAATAGAAAAAGCTTATACAAAAAAACTGTTAATAATATTGTTAATGTAATTAAATTAATTAAGAAATTAAAATCTCAGCACTGTTTCAGAACAGTTGAAAAGGTTATTTTCAGTATACACTGAATTAAGTATTTATTCAAACTCAGAATAAAAACAGGTTTTAGAGCAAAACAAAAACTATCATTAATATATCAAATAGCAAATAATGTTCGAATTCTAATTTTTTCATGAATTTTTAAATTTCATTGATCTCAGTCATTGAATACTTGCTAACTAGAAAAAAATATTTTTATTAGGATTTAATACACCAACTTAAAAAAAAAAAAAAATATAATAATATAATATTGTGAATTACCTTTTGCAACCATGAAAAATCTTTTTAAAATTAATGGAAGTTCAGATAATATTACACCATTATCACCAAATCCCCCACCACCTTTGGGATCAAAGGCTGATTTACGACTAGAGAAAAAGCATACATTTTCACCAAAATTTGGCAACAAAATAAATAATGAGACTTTTCCATCAGTAGAAGCACTGAATCATGGTCCAGCGAACAACCCCACCAAGGTCACACCAATATCAGCTCAGGTTCCACAGCAATACCAGCAGTTCCCACCTATAAACTTCAGTGCGCTGCCAAAGCCCAAAATTGTCAAGGAAAAAGAAAATTCGACCCACAATGAACCAAAATATCTCCATCCAGCCCATTATCACACTTATTACAACCACAGTCATAAAAATCCCCACACAGACCATGAAGACCAGAATCCGCAAACTCAAATAATGCACCTGAACATGAACATGTCTACTCAGACAATTTCTTCACAATCACAGATGGTTTCTGAAGCAGAACTACCCGTCCGTTCTTTTTCAGATTCTTCTGTAGCGATGGAGACAAATACAATCTTTGATCCAGTCTCTGCCGTAAACATTAATGAGACAATGTCAAATGGAGAAAAATCTGAACCAATGATACAAACCAGATCTTTTTCAGAAATGGCTCATAGTTTTGTTCCCAGAAAACTAAGAAAAGCAAAAACTCACTCTTACAGCAAGTCAGTAGTATCCAGTCCATCAATGGTAACCACTAGATTCACTATATTCGAGCCTCAGTCAGCTTTTGAAAGTGAGTTTCCTAAGAGTCAGTTTGGTTTAAAACGTAAGTAAGCATTTGACCCTTTTTTTTATTATTTATTTTTAATATTAAACATTTTATTAATTTTCATTTTTTATTTTGTTCTATTTCTAGATCAAGAATCTGAAACCAAAGACTATCTTAGTAAACTAGAGTTTTTGAGCCCTATTTCACCATTGTCACCTTTTGTTTTGAACACTCCAAAAAGTTCTATCAATATTACACCCAATCCTACAAATGAATCTATCTCTAGCAACGTTTCTACAATTCCACCTTCTACAAATAACTATCAAAATTCCAATTTACTCACTACATCTACAATTTCAACTCTAATGCATAAATCGAAATCAGCATCTTCTTGTTCTAGTCCACTATGTACCAACGTGGAATTCTTTGATCCTTATATACTAGAACAAATTTCTGATGGTGTTGAGCTGGAATCTCCAGATCCACGAAGTGACTCCAATAACAAATATTATTTTTCAGGATCAAATTGGAAGACTGATTCTTTCTTGGAAGAGAGAAACAGTAAAAACATCTCTGGATCATCTCCTTTGCCGTCAAGCACAAACAGTTTATTTGGCTCTAGTGGTTCGCCTTGTTACCAGAGTAATGACATCATGGATATAGCGCCTTCTTTATCATCTTCAGTCTCTACTCAAAGCCTGTACAACAGGAGTCCCAAATTTAACAGCAACACTGAATTTATGAGCAGTGATGTATTGTATCAAGAGCCTCTATCTGTTGGCGCAACAGTAAGCTTTTCTCACAGAAAAAAAAGTTTGTCTCCAGATAGTGGATATTTTAAATCATTAGGAGGTCACAATCACATGGACTCAAATGCATCAACATTGTCATTAAACTCTGAGAAACATTCTTTATTAACGCATAGAACACGATCTAGCAGCATTTCGTCAGCATTAACCGAAAATAGTAGAAGATCCAGCAAAGAAGTTCTGCTACAGCCAAAATTAGCTAATTCCGATATAACAGTTTGCTCTACGAAAGAGACAAAAAAAGAAAGTTCTGAAAGTCTTGAGATGCACAAACTTTTTGAAGCTAGTGGAGTGCCAAGTTTTATACCAGATGCCTCAGTAGCAGCACTAAAAAAAAGCTCAGATTGTAAAGATGAAAGTTTTTTGGCCCACCATGACTCAGAGACTGCATCGGATTTGAAGGACATGGACAAAAGGGGACTGATGATCTCAGCAACAGGGACTTCTATTTCTCATTCCAAATTCCCACCATTGCCATCTTCAACAGACTCTTGGTCAAGTGATACAATCACAAGAGCATTACCGTCTCATAGCCACAGGTCTAACACTTCATCTCCCAAAGCATCTGACACGACTCATTTTACATACGACAAGAAGCGTTCTAGCTCATCTGCCTCAGTAGATAGTTCCAATTCGTCCAGAAAAAATTCAAAAAATTCAGTCAGAACCAATGATCTTACGAAAGATTTGCCAGAACTTCCACTTGAGGCCAGAATGGGAAATCATTCTTCCATGGTCCAGAAATCTAAAATGCCAGCTCTATCATCCAGAAAAGAGCATTTCAAGAATCTGGAGGACATTACCAGCAGACAAACTAGCCTGTACGATTGGGAATGTATTAGGAAAAACTTGAACTTGATTAACATGAGCATTGGAAAATGGGATCAGCAACACAAAAACAAAAAAAAAAGTGATCAAGAAAAGCCAGTACAAGAAAACTCAGGGCTGCAACAAGAAACAGATGTTGAGCTTACATTTGATGTGGGTGACATCCCCAGCTATTACTTTCAGTCACAAGGTACTACTGAGGCTTCAGTTCAGGAATTATCTCTGCCTAGCACTAATACAGTTACTGTCAAAAACAGAAAAAATGCCACTGATTTAGAGCGCATTCAGGCCCCTAAAGCCATTGACATGAGCAAGATGGAAAGAGCTACTCCAATTAGCGCCATATTTAGGCCTGCTTCAAGAGGTTATGATTTGACAGGCAAGTATAGAAACAAAGTAAAGAATTCCACCTCTGGAGCTAATGGTTCAGCGAATGGACACAAGAGAGGGGACCATCATGGTTCTTTAGACTCTCTCATGCCACCAAGAGCGATTAAAGATACAGAATTTAATGGGCACAAAAAATCAGCCTCTAGCTCGTCAAGTATTTATACGATGGAATTCTCAGCAAACTCAAGTTTGGCAAGCTCTCCGTTGTTTAAAGATGGCTACAGTTTTCAAACAATTCAGGAACAAAATGTTGAATCTAAGGGAACTCAGAGTTCTTCTTTATTTGTAACATCACCATCATCATTTTCTAGTACCAATGTTATTTCGGCAAACCCATATGTAAAACAGCTTGAGTCTCTTCCGCGAAGTAATAACCACGGCCCCTCCCGCTCCAAAAGTGTTCCTGATATCAAATTAAGCCAAAGGATACAAGAAAGAAAGAAAAATGAATATCAGTCGACTTTTACTAATTTAGAAGAAGAGGCATTGCTGCCAGCACCACCTACTCATGAAGATTCTTTGGATGCTTTTGTATCACCATCTTCATCAGAATCCTACTCCAAACATGACTACAACTTTCTTAAAAATGGTGACGTAGACAAATCTCAAGTCATTGCTCGAATAGCAGAAAATGCCGCTGCTAATCCTCGTGAGTCGTTTTCTACATCTTTTTCAGAAGCTCTATCGATGCCAGCTCCTTCTCCGACATTGACACTCCAAAGTAGCCATTCTACCACTCCATCGTTGCTACATCCTTTGAGATCGCCTTTGAAGTCGCCTTTGAAGTCGCCTTTAAAATCGCCTTCAAGATCCAAGTCTTCAAAGGGAAACGCTACATCGCCCAGGCTCTTCCCAGAACCCGTGGTTCAGCCCCAACAAGACCAACACGATCCCAGACCATACATTCCTGAGATTGATTACGTTGATCCAGAAGATGAAAGCTCTTCTGTTCTTTTTCCCAACACCAGCATGATGTCTTTACCCCCAAAACTCAGGAGCAAAAGTTTTAGCTCTCATGCACTTAAAAATGCTGATACTATTACCGGAGGCAGTTCTTCTGCTTTTGTAAACAAATACGGAGCGCCACACAGTGGTTCAACCGTTAACAACGCTCAAAATAAAAAGAATGGACAAAAGTCTAGCAGAAGTATGAGTGTAGGTGGAGTAAACAGCCAAATATCTAATGGGTCATCTGCTGAACATGAAAATCACAATAGTCAAAAGTTGTTTCATTCTCTACGAAATCCATTTGCCAATTCTTCATCATCATCATCATCTCTTGCACAGCTTACACAAGCAAACACCATAAACAATACTTTTTTGGACTCGGCATCTGTTTCACACAAATCAAAAGGTAAGGGACACAAGCATCATGGCAGCTATTCAGAAACAAAAAAGCAGTCTTCATCAAAGTCATTAGCAGGAAATGCTCATTCTCCTGGAGTCATAAGGGCTACTGCAAGTGAGCATAACTTACGATCAGCCAAGAGCAATCATGGAAAAATCAGCCCAGCACTGCCTCCAGCAGCTATAATTAACCAATTAGACTACAAGGCAAATGAAACTGGAATTTCAAACTCCTATTTAAACACTCATAACGAATCCCCCTCTTCTTTTTTATCCAATAGTAGCAAATGGAAATGGAAAAAGCCAAGCATTAATATTGGAAAAAAACATTCTAAAATGTAAACAAAGTATATATAGAACTTTTTTTTGTTATTTATTTTAGTTTAATTTTGTAACTCTCTATTAATAATTTTTACCTAATGAGTCTTTTGCATTTAAGAAAATTTTCAACAAAAAAAAAAAAAAATAAAAGAAAAAAAGATAATCTATCTATACGTTTGGCTTTGTTAAACTAAACTTCATTTTTTTTTTTTGCTAAGCGTAAAGAGAAAAAACTTTTTTTTCTATTTTTTTTTTTTTTTTTAATTTTATATCCGAGGTTTCAGTATCTCAACAAAATATTGATGAAATTCGAAATTCCAACATAATCAAAATTAATCTACAAATGGTTGGCTAGTTATATTAAAACTTTTAGAACTTTCTTTACATTTTCTAACGCAATAATGATTACACAAGTAGGCAGAAGCAGGAGAGTTTAACTACAACTATAGCTATTTTGCTTATTTAATTATTTTATCGTGATGCTGGTAATCTAGTTTATACACTACTCTAAAAATAAAGCTTGCCTGTTTTTGATTGTTTCTTATTTTATTACTTAAGTATAAAATACGTTTATGTATAAAGCTCATTTCTAAATTATTATAATCATTATCTTAATCTAATAAAAATCGTGCATATAAGATTTTTTTTAAACCAATCATTTTAATGTAATCTTGTTTCGCATACCAATATACACATCAATTACTATGAGAAAGTATATACTTTAAACTTATAAAAAATTGTTTAGTAGATATCGTTAGGCTCGTATGAAGCTCATTTAAGTATTTATTTTTTCCATCAAGATTTTCATTGAAAAAAATAAAAAAAAAAAATAAAAGCACAAGACCTATTAAACGTATATAATATACTTGCATAAGGCAAATGTATCAAATGTAAATATGTTTTAGTAATTGGTATATCATCCGTATATACTGAATTATACACATTAAAGCAAATTCATGGGATTGTCATTATTCATATGATCTTGTTTATACGTTTGCCACTGTTTCATTGTTTCCATTGCCTTCTCCCAATTAACTTTTAGATTGTCAAGTTGCTTTTTGGTTGCAGACAACTCTTGTTGACAGTGGTGCAACTTGTCAATAGACACTAAATTGGGCGAATGCACAATCTGCGAGACTTTTTCTAAAGAGTCTTGCAACATTGTAGAGAGAGATTGTATTTTCAACGGTCTACCAATTATCCTGATAATTTCGTTACTTGATCTGATATTATTATTAGGATAGTGACCTGATGAAAACTTTTGTGGATTTAGCAGGGCTACAAAATCTGTAAGAGAAGACAATCGCTCAACATCGTAATCTAGACTTTGAATATTATCGAGCGACATGAATTTTTCTTGGTTTGTGTTGCTATTATTTGCTCTTGTTGTATTGCGGGATGTTAATCTTTTAAAGGAAGAGGTAGAAGAAGAGACAACAGCGCCTTGCTGATGATTATAATTTAGATTTATTCCCCCTTTTTCATCAGTCAAAATACGAGAATTGACAGCTAAAGATTCTAACGATTTATGAGTTTTGTAGACCAAAGAATAAAGCAAAGTATTATCCCTAGACAAATCTCTCACTGCTTGAACAAGAGCCTCTTGCCATAAAATAATCAAACTGCTACTATTGTTTGGCGTATTTGACTTCTTGTTAATTTGTGATTGTGAATTTGGCACAGCTTTGAAAGTTTGAGGCTTGTTAGTGCTAGATGAGTTTAAAACACTTTTAAAAGAGCCAGAAACATGCAACGCTGTTCCTACATTGACTTTTGTCGAATCTAAAGATATACCACTTTGATTTTGAATGGGTGCAATAAGTGTTTTGACAGAGTAGTTATTGGAGTCTGTATTTAAACTTGCCCTAGCTGCTGTTGGTTTGACCGTTTTATTAGGCAAATCATTTTGTGAAGGTCTATCAGTTGATCCTAATTTTCTCATCATAGGTTCTTGTATTATTTGTTTTAGTTTAGAAATCTCAATATCTTTTCTCCTTTGTTCAGTTTGGAACTCCTTCAAGGAGCTTTCAAATTGTGATTTTAACTTGTTAAAATTTTCAGCACTAGCTTTAACATCGTTAATTAATGACTTTTGAGAAGATTCTAGTGAGCTAAATAATGTTTACATTATTTTTGAAAAAAAAAGGTTATTTAATTGTTATCATTAGGTATAAAATCTCAAAAAGTAAAATATATACCTGTTATATTTTGTTGATTCATGGTATTGCTTTTGTAGGATATGATATTTTGCTTCCAAATCTTTATACCGTTGTTTTTGTTCCTTGAGATCTTCATTGGAGTCTTTGATAGAATTCATGAGCTGCTGACGTATTTTCTTTTCAGACTCAATTGAGTTTAGGAGTATGTTGAAAGCATTGAGAATTCTTCGATCTGTATCCTGAATGTAATTTACAAACTTGTCTATGGCTTGGTCTTCATCTACACTTTTAAAAGTTTCTGATTGGGTATTAGATGGATTAATAATTAACACAGAAAGCTTATTTGTGTCTGTTTTAAGGATTTGCTTGAAGCTATGCAACTTATTTGATTTGATAGAATCAAGGTCTATGGATGAAGCTACACAAGACAATTCTAATATTTGACTAAACAATACCAACGGTTCATTATAACTATCCCAATACCCCAAAGAGGATAGCTTATTAGATATATAAGTAGTCGCTGACTTGATATCGTAGGGTAGTTCAATTTTAGACATTTGTTTTGATTGACTTTTCATTATTAAAAAAATAAAAATTACTACCTACTGCTACTTTGTTTGTTTTTATGAAATTCAAGAAGGAGTAGTTATCTGTGGCACGTGAATTTCATGTGATGAACTGGAATTTCTATTTTTTTTTTGCTTATTTCCAAACTTTAAAATTAGTAAAGTCGGCAATTTGAGAATAAAAACCATAAAATATGTATAAAAGTGCCGTATGTTTCAATCATTATTGAATCGATAAAAAAAAAAAAAAAAAAAAAAAAAAAAAAAAAAAAAAAAAAAAAAAAAAAGCACTTCCGATAAAAAGTTTTTCGGAATCTCCGTATGGACAAATCAACAACAGATGTTTTAATTTGATTAAAAAAAAAAAAAATAACAATTGGAATTCAAAAATAACAATGGGCAACCTTAAACGGGAATTTACTCACGTTTAGAAAAAAAAAATTTTTTTTTTCACCTATAATATTGAGAGATTTTTGTTTATATTTTCATTTCTTTTTCATTTAAAAAGAAAAAAAAAAAAAAAAAAAAAAAAAAAAAAAAAAAAAAAAAAAAAAAAAAATTCAAAGGCCATTTCAATGAAGGATGTTGTTTACAGGATCCTGATTTTTTAGATAATCAAGATAATCAGTAAGTACCCAGCACAAAAATTAAGGTGTTTAATAAAAGTTTTAATTTTTTTTTTAATCCCTTTTAATAGGATGGGTACAAGAATACATTTTGAAGGTATTGCAGAGTAAATAGTGATTAAATGTACCACTAGATACAATATCCCTGCTCTGTCTTTTCGTCGTCTTTAGATGTATAAATGTATAATCGTTTAAAGTATAAAAAACAAAAATACTAAACGGCTTTTTTTCAGCATGCTTAAAAAGTGTTTCTTTATTTTTATTCAATTAATATCTTTTTTAGAACATGTTACGGATGAGGCTCAGTAACGATGATTTACTGTTATAATAGAACCTTATTAAAAGTTCAAAAGTAAAAAAACAAAAACAAGGAAAAATACGAACCTTTTTTATTTTTATTTTCTTATATTTTAAAAAACGTCATAGGCCAAGTAACATTTCAAATTCTAATAACAACTGTCGTATTTCTCGATTTGTGTGTTCTTGGCTTTTTTGATTTTTCTTTACTGCAAAAACCGTTACAGAAAAAAGGTTTTTTCAAATGCTTTAAAACAAATTGTAAAATAAAAACAAAACAGCTTAATTGCCAAATGTAGAAATGCAAGCTTGAATTGCATTTCTCTTGGTATTTTCACTACGAAAGACTCTTGATTGGCTCTGTTTGTTCCGTTTTTTTAATGTATATGTGCAAACGGCTTTTTTTATGCGCTTCCTATGGTCCGATATTTGAAAATTTATCAATTTAAAGTGTACTTTATTAGCTAGTAACATGGTAATGATTGAATATATATTTACTGTTGAGCAAAAACATGAAAATGAAGTTAATTACATATGCAATTAACTTCCAACAGTTATACCAATTTTTACGTATATTTGTGGTATTTCTTACTCCAAATAAAATAAAAAAAATAACTGTTATCAGTACTTGAATGGTTATTAACATTTTTTTTTTTTTTTTTTTTTCTATTCTCAACAGAAATCAAGAACATAGTAGCTATCAATAATATTTCTATAAGTCATACTAAAAAAATTGAAAAAAATTCAGGTATAAAAAAAAAAAAATAACGGCTTTTTCCATAAACTGTTTTTACCGACAAGAGAGCAAACTCCTTAACTAAAAATTTTTTTATGGAACCCTTATGACGTTAAAAAATATACTCTTTTATTGGTACTGAATGAAAAAAAATTGATTCCATCTTTGACACTAATCAGATCAATCAGATTTTAAATACTAAAATGGAAATGACTTTCAAATTAAATTAAATTCAACTCGGCTCTTTAGCAGCCTTCATAAGCGCTCCAAATATATCAACTATATAAATACTACTCTTTTTCCAGTGATTATCACTTTTTTTTTGTTTTTTTTATTTTATTTTATTTTATTTTATTTATATATAATTATTATATTTTCTTATTCCATACAGTCTAATCACTCAAAGTGCCTGACATATCAAAAATGGAAAATAATAACAATAATAATATCACAGATAATAACCAAAATCATCTGGCACCTGAGGTTGAAACTCGTCCTACCAATGGCTCTGATCATGCTACAACTGAACGTGATCACTCAAAGTCTTCTTCAATCTCCAGCAATGAGATAAAGACTCCATCTCAACTTGAAGATGATACCTCTTCTTCTTCAAACGTTTCTCTCCAGCATGGTGTAGAACTGGCTGAACTTTTGCGTCACGCTTGGCCAAAGAAGCTACTCCTCATTGCCTACAGTTCTATTATCCTTTCATCTTTGATTACTCGTTTTGCAAACTACTCTTCTGGTACTTACACTCCTTATGTTACTAGTTCTTTCAGATCTCACTCTCTTATGACCACCGCTGGTGTCATGGAGCGTATTGCCTCCATTGCTGCTTACCCAATTGTTGCTAAAACCTCTGATTTCTTTGGCCGTGCTGATGGTTTCATCTTAGCCTTTACTATCATTACAATCGGTTATATTTTGTTTGCTTCTTGCACCAACATCAATGGTTATGTTGCTGCTGCCATCTTTGATGGTGTTGGTGATGTTGCCTATACTATTATGGTTCAGATTTTCATTACTGATACTTCTTCCTTTGCTTACCGTGGTCTTCTCTTGTCTCTTCCTGAAGCTGTCACCGCCATTCCTACTCTTTATTTGGGTTCAATTGTCGCTGAGTCTATGTTGGACCACTCCACTTGGAGATGGGGTTACGGTATGTGGGCTATTATTCTCCCAGTTGTCGCTCTACCCCTTGTTGTTCTTCAATTTGTTCTTCAAAGAAAGGCAGTCAAAGCTGGTGCTGGAAAAAAAGAGATTCGCATTCTTCGTGATGTCCGAGAAGAAGACAGTTTCTTGAAAAAGGTATTCCACGTTCTCTGGGTTGAGCTCGATTTACCTGGTGCCATTTTACTCATTGCCGCTTTGGCCTTGATCCTTGTCCCCCTTACACTTACTGGCAAAGCTTACTCTTACAGATGGGGAGATGCCGATTTTATTGCCATGTTTGTTGTTGGGTTTGTCATTTTGGCTGCATTCCTTGTTTGGGACGCCAAGTATGCTAGAAAACCATTTGTTCCTTATAGAATGGTCAAAAAGTGGACTGTTATTGCTGCTATGCTTATGGGTACTTTTGACTTTATGTCTTACGGTGTTTTTACCTCCTTCTTTCCAAGTTTGTTGCAAGTTTCTGGTGGCTTTTCTCCAGGTCAAGCCACTCGTATTGATAACTCTTTAAGAGTTTCTTTCCAAATCGCATCTGTTTTGGCTGGTTTTATAATGAGATATATCAGAAAGACTACAGTTCTTGTTTACATTGGTGCACCCCTCTGTCTTTTGGGCCAGGGTATGATGATATACTTGGTCAATGTTAATGGTGAACGAATGGGAACTGAAGTTCAATTGATTGTTGTCAAGACCATGTATGGTATTGGTCGTGGTTTCTACCAAACAGCCTCTCAAGTTGCTTTACAGAGCGTTGTCAGCCACCAAGATGTCGCCGTTGCTACTGCTGTCTTTTTCTCTGCCATGACTGTTGGTGGTGCTATTGGTGTCTCTGTTGGCGGTGCTTACTGGAACAACTACTTGCCTGACAGACTCGCTGAATACTTGCCTGCTGAGGCCCAAAAAGATGCTGGAAAATATTTCAAGGACATGAAGGCTGCTCTTAAGACCACTGGCCCCATAAGAGAAGCTATCAACTTATCCTATAGACTCACTATGAAGAATTTGGCTATCATGGCTACCTGTTTCTTGGTTCCTTTGATCTTCCTTATGCTTCTCATAAAGGATGTTCGTCTTGAAACTACTGAAGAAGAGCTTGCTAGAGAAGCAGCTAAGAGACGTGAAGTTGAAGAAAGACTTGCTGCCTTAAACATTCCAATGAGAGATGGCCCATCAGATGAGCCATCAGATGAGAAGACTTCTCAACCTGTGATTGCCCAAACTCCTTCTACTTCAGTTGCTGAAGGTGAAAAGAAATGGTGGAAGACTTTTATTCGTTAAAAAAAATGAAATAATTGTTCTTTTTTTTGTTAAATTGTCTGTTTTTTAGAGAAAAATTGTTTTTTTTTGTTATAAAGTTTCTACATAATTTGAATTTTGAAAGTTCTAAAATAATATAATTTATACACTCTTTGATTTTACTATTTTTAAATAACGTTTATCAAACTGATTCAAGTTAATAATCAGAATAGATCACCCGTTTTATTTTTATTTTTTTTAAATTGATTGTACAAAGTATTATTAGCCTAATAATACCAACATTGTAAAGTTTATGGTACCAATTAGTAATTGCTATAGCAACGCAGCCGCATGTTACTATAAAACTGTAATAATATCCAAAAACAAATATTCTAACTACATCACTAATTCTTTTCTATACCAGATCATCTAAATTTTAACATTGAAAATCAAGACAAAATTCAAAAGCAACAAAAAAGGAATATCTGCCGTTTTTTTTACTCTATCATAATAAATCATTTTCAGAATCATCAAAATTTAGTGAGCTCTGCGCTTCAGATAAGTAGCCAAGGCGGTATAAATATGCAGGAACATTTTGAGAAATTGCCGGCTAATCATCCGTCAGGAATCAACAGAAGGAATTTTAATTCCAATAGCAAAAGCGAAGAAGCTCTGCAGCTAAACGATAATATGGCGCCACTTCAGCAATCAATAGTGGATTTTTCTTTATCTTCACCACATGAATTCTACTCTACTAGCAATACCAACCATAAGATCCCTGAAAAGCAAAACGACATTTACGAAGAAACGTTTGAGCAGTTGGCTATCAGGTTTCAGACGGTCCAAGAGCTGGAGAATGCTCTTTTGGAAAGCCTTACTGATGAGGAAATGGAACATCTCTTGAGCTACAATGAGAATGACATGATATACAAAAAGATTATGGTTGATAAACTAAAACATCTGCTACATTCAGAGACTGCGCAAAAACTTAATAAGCCAGTCAACTCTATCTCCTCTTCATCAACTACAGTAACAAGTATCAAAACAGACAACCTAACCACTGATGATCTTTCCTCAATAAACAATACCCATAATGTCACATTTTTTGAAGCGATAAATGAGAACCAAAATACAACATTCAAATGTTTGCCAGGAGACAACTCACCCCGTTGCCAATTACCAGTTGACACAAAGCAAAGTGTATTCATTATAGTCGGCATTTTGTCAGGCCTTCTTTTTATTTCTCTTATAGTGCTAGTTGCTTTAACAATTCGAAACAATAAAAAACTGAAAGAAGAAGATGAGATGGACAGGGAAGATGACGACGAAGAAGTACATATTGATAGCATCATTTTAGGTAACGGAAATTCTGACTTTAATCCAAATCCTCCAAGCTCAAAAGGTAAAGGAAAGGCAAAGCGCAAACCTACTAGCCAACCTAACACTGTTCAAGATCATGACGATCAAACGGCTGAGAGAATTAACAAGCCTTTTAGATTACAATCAGAAGACAACAAAAAAGTAAATAAAAATAAACTTGACACAAGAGAGAGCTGCTCAACAGAAAAGACTCAAAACTTGGACGTTTATAGGCAAGCCGATGAAGGCAGGAGGTCAGTCATTAGCAATTCATTTTCGCCAGTTTCAGTTTTGAAAACTTCAATTCAATTACCTGAACCTGTTATGAAAAAGCATTTGGATATTTCTTTATCGCCAGGCTCTTTGCTTGAAGAGTTCGACAAAGATGCAGGGCTCTTGGTTTCTAAAAAAAACATAATTCAACCTCCAGATCCAGCGCATACATACGAGTCGGTAGGAAATGCGACTTTAGCAAAACTAGACGATATCGATATAAAATCTTTGAATAAAAAAAGTAAAGATTTTCATAGTGTGATTTCTTGCAATGAAGACGAGAAATTGAGATCTCATAATTATTTTGACGATAGAAGATTTAACTGGTTGTTGTCAAGAGGGAAAAGTAAGAAACGATCCGTAAGTGAAACACTAGACAATTCTCTCATTAACGAATCAAAAAGCTTTTTGAAAATGCTAAGAGAAGGTTTAGCAACAAAAAACAACAACAACAACATTGAAAAAGAACAGAATAATATTACCAGGTCCACAACAAAAGAATCAATTCATACGACGGTTAGTAGGATGGGCACGTTGAAAGATAAAACAGTTTATAAAATTAAAGCACTGAGTACTGGTGGAAAAAGTAGGTCCAACTCAAATGAAAGCCCCGACAACTCTTCTAGCTCTGCCCAAACAAAGTCTAGTCACAAATCCATTAGAATAAATTCAGGAAAATATTCAATTTTGTCAACATTAAACTCTTCGTCACCTTCTTGTCCAGATTCAAAATCTCCTGTGCAGATTAATAGCTCTGAATCAAGAAATCGGTCTTTACAGTATATTTCTTTAAATGCAGAGTTGAAAAAGGAAGAAACACCTTACATTACATCGCCACTTGGCTCTATTGAGCAGAGCTCTTTGACTAATCAGTCTAAAAATAGCGATAGTAGAAGTGGTTCTAGGAAAGCACCAAAGCAAGAACATAATCCAATATACTCATCTCCTCTATCACCTCTCTCAACTTCATCATCACAATACAAAACTGCGGGGATGACAGAACAAAGCAACAGTCCAAGTCCAAAATTCCAATACTATTCCCCTAGAACTTCAAGTCAGGATACCCCCACAAGCTTTAATACCAAAAACATTATTTCGGATATAACAGTAGGTGGTAACCCTTATCTTGTAAATAATACAGCTATTGGTAGAGCCAGTAGCAAAAGATCTTACAGTAGTGATCTCAATTCGACTAGTAGAGCCAATTCTATTAGCAACAGATACCTAGAAAAAATCATCAATATATCACCTAAAACACTTAGGAGTTTAAAGAGAAGAAAAAAGTCTGATTTTGCAGAATTTTCTGATAATATACCCAATTTTCCTTCTAGTTTGGATATGTTTGAGTCTAGTCAGTGTGAAACGGCTAAAAATACTATAACCCAAGATACTACATCCACTAGAGCAAATGATATCAAACACAATTTAGCTCCTCCAGAATTTACGATCCAGAAAAGTCATGATCGTAAAGAGACAGAAGACGGCAATGAAAGTACTATCACTGAAAACATATATGTTATGGAAAGCACTTCCCAGCCAAATGTATACTTTCCAAGAACCAATTTGCAACAGCAATACCACCGACAACAACAATTGGAAAACAATGATAATAAATTCCCAGCAACTAAATTCCCTGCCCATTCTACCAATATCAATTTATACAGATCAATTAACCACATGGGGTCCACCGCTTCTACAAGCTATTACTATACAGCGGCTATCGAGATGGAGGATTTAAAAAGAGAAAAGAAGGAGGGGAAAGGTTGTTTTGAAAAAGATTTATCTGAAATCAAGCAGACGTTTGAGAGCAATAAAGATAGCTCTATTTTGCACAAATTGATGCAAAAACCACAAGATTTTGATAAAGCAACTTCTTCTCAAATGGTTCACAACTATGAACAAAGGAAAGAAAGGCGATCAAAAGAGGAGTACCCGCAGTTTGATCAGATGGGACATTTGAATGACAGAAATCAGAAATCTGGCTATAGTAATAATGATAACCATGATAATTATACCCAGGTAAATGAGTTTCAAATCTTTAATGGAGTTTATAAGCCAATGAATAAAGAAGGAGTTCAAAAGGCCAAATTGAGTATTAATGATGAAATGCGTCTTGTAAAAGAGCCAAGGGAGACAAATGAAGAGATTAAATTAAGAACAAATAGTATTTAAAAAATATCAAATGAGGGGTAATGATCTAGCGTATTGTATATTTAGCAAATTAAAGTATTAAGTACTTTTTTTTTTTTTCAAGAAAAAATGTTCAAAAAGGCAAATTTAATTACTGTTTGTAGATAGCTAATGTAAAATGAAAGCTAATTCATTTAAATGTTTTAGGAAGGTTTTATGTAAATATATTAAAAGCCTAGTTGACTTGACAATTTTATGTATTTACGTCTACATAGTCATAAGAAAAAAAAATAAAAAGTCATTTCATATGCCAATACTTGAAAAAATTTATTGCAAACATTACACAATAAACGAATTACATTAATATAATCGAAACTAGACTCTGTCAAGGGCATATGATTATTTTAAAGTGTTTTTAACAGCTATCAAAGCTGAAACCATTAAAATTTTATTCTGTTTAATTAATTGTTTTTGATAAAATGAAATAAAAATCAAGAGCTGGTCAAATGATACCTTGATCAATCTGAAAATTAAGATCAAGGGTAAATATGATAAGCATTGAAAACACACTCTTGGATCCTTAGCCATCCAAGCAATTTTCACTGTCTAGTTGAGTTGCTGGTTGCTTGATTGATTGATGGCGAAAAAAATTTCAGCCTGGTTTTGGGTATTGAACATAATGTCCATTCATACAACCTAATTAGGAAATGGCAATCCCTGGCCCTAACACCTGAAAAAAATATCCACAACCTTTTTTTATTTTTTTATTCCTATAGTTTTCTAAACGGAGTATCCTTGAATAAACGCAAAAACAAAATGCAGTGAATGATTGTATTTATTTAATAAAAAACAAGGGTAAAAAAAAAAAAAAAAAAAAAAGTCAATTAAAAGCCACAAAGAAAAACACATCAACAACTTTTTTGACTTTTGTTATCGGATACCGAGATACCGGATTGATTTCATATCTGAGCTCAAATTTTCAAGATTCAAAGAAATAAATTATACTAATACTATTCTTTAAATCAAACTTAAAGTAGATTTAAGTAAGCATCTAACCTTCTTATGGCAAATTAAGCGGCATAGATAGAATCTCTATTTTTAACGAACCGTATGTACTGATAACGCTTTAAAATTATTAACATAAAAAAAAAACATTTTAATCTTTTAGCAAATAAAAATAAACTATTCACATGTTTTATATCTATTTAATAATATTTTTGCCTAAAAAAAAAGCAATGATATACTTTTATGCTTGCTTGCTTGATAAACAGCATGTAAAAGACCTATTATTACAAGGACCAAAGCCTTCAAATCTTCAACATTCCTAGCTGTTTAATTTTACTTTATATCAATGAATAATTAATTATACTTTAAATATGTTCCTAAAGGAATAAGAAGCTAGGAACTTTTTTTTATTCCAAAAATGATTATATGAATGAAGAAAAAGAAATGGTTATGAAAATGTTGTTTCGAGATAATTTACGCCTTTTTTTTCGAATGATCTTGAAATTTGTATTTTTGGGACTGCTGTAGCAATATTATTTTGAATGTTCCTGATCTCAAATAACAAGAACAAGTTTTCAAGTATAAATACAGGAAGAAACCTCTATATTTTCAATTTTTTCTTCTTCTCTTTTTTTTTATATATCATAATCATTAAAAAATTCAAACAACAACTACAAAACAACTTTAGATAAACTTTAGCTTTCTACTTCTCTTTTACTAAATCTTTTCAACTTTTAACAAAACAAATATTCTCAAAATGACCCAATCTACTATCTACACTCCTATCGACTCTGCTAATCCTGTTCCTGTCTGCGTTATCTCCAAGCAGCCTGAGTTGGAAACCGCGCCAGTTGATCTCAGCAACCCTGCTCCAGTCTGCGTTGTTTCCAAGAGACCTGAGCCTGTGATTGAGCCAGTTGAATTTGACTCTGTTGGTAATTCATGCACCATTGCTTAAAGAAAAAAAGCCATGATGGTAAAGCGTGACAAAAATCAACTTTGAATTAGTTGATTTTTTCTTTTTTTTTTTTTTTTTTTTTTTTTTTTTTTTTTTTTTTTTTTACAAAGTGAAGCCAACAACTAAAAACTTTAGCTTTTATATTATTATATTTTTATTTTATTGAAATTTATTTATTATTTTACTTATATGGATTTATTATCAAATTGTATTTTTTCTTTCTTTTATATCAGGTTAATATAAAAGCTTTCTATTTTAAAAAAAGTTTTTCTTAAAATACTTTTAAAAAAACTTCAAAAATGATTTCATTTACAATCAGGTGTAGACTGGAAAAAAAAAAACAATTCTAAGATAAATTGCCAATTGTAGTAAACTTTATTGAAATAAATTAAATTAGAAATTCATTAAAATGTAGCTATGTTTTCATTAAAAATTAATAAATACATTTACTTTAATAACATGTTTGTAAATTAATTATATAGATCATGAAAAGCACACAAATTTTTATTCTCTTCAAGTTGCAATATAAGATCAAATTATATCTAAACATAAAAATATAATACTTTTCTTCCTTCAATTCTTGACGCCTAAAAAGATAAAAAACAAACTCAAGAAACTGCAGCTCTTTTCCAAAATTTATGTTTATTGTTACTATTAGAAGCTCCCAGTGGAGTTTGCTTGAAAGTATTTGCCTGTTCCATATGAGTGTAAGGACTTGTGGCATGGCCTGGAGTAGTATAGTCTTTGAAAAATAAAATATGGTCATTGGCATTTTGAAACTTACTATAACTGTTTGTTATCTCTCTCCCGAAAATTTCTGAAATTTGTTGTTTTTGAGGAGTTACTGGCATGTGTGCATCTTTTTTGGTTTTATGCTTTGACATATTTTGATATTTATACAAAGAAAGGTTAGAGCAGTCGCCATTTTTATTTTCTGTATCGCTGACTCCACTACTGTTGGCACCTTTTTGAGAATTGTCATAATATAAAAAAGATGAATCTGGTGTTGATTTTTCCGTAGTAGTATCTTCTTCTTTTTTAGTCTTTTTTTTTTGTGGACTTTGTAATGATTGGTGATGTTGTTTTGCTGCTCTTGAAAATGTTTCTCTTATAGAAAACCCCTTTGTTTGTGGCCTTTGCTCACTGTCACTTTCTTTCCCTCTACTCATAACAGCAGCCCTGCTCCAAAGAGTTTTTTTTGGCCTTTTCATTTGATCAATTTCTTCATTACTGTAAAGCTTTTCGTTTCTTTTTACAATTTCAATAGTTTTTTCCAATCCCTGTTTTTTGTTTCTTTCTGGCTTCACCAGGCTAGTTTGATTATTTGTGTTGTCAAAGTGATTTGTTGTTCGCCACAAATTTCTTTTGTGCTCTAGTTCCAATGCCTCCTCAAGAGATGAGCTTGCTCTTCTTAACTTTTTAGTTGCGTTTTTGCCAATGTGTTTGCTAACGGCACCCCTATCCAAATTGTACTTCCAAAGCAACCTTTTGCTAGAAAAATATGATGGTGAACCAGCCTCAAATAATTGGGATGAATTTGGAAAATTACAAACAATACTACTCTTTGAATTAATAGTGTCAAAAGCGGGTTTGTACTGGTCAAAGCTGTTGGGGCTAGTAGGAAAATCTGCGTCGTTGTTCATCTTGTTCAATAATGACTTAAGCTGTTTGTTACTTTCTGATATAACAACATCAAAGTCTTTTTTATCTTTGTAAACTTCATTTGATTTTGAGCAATTTATTTCACAGTTGTCTACTGCACTCTCAACTGTAATAGCTTTATTTGTGGGTTCAGAATTCTGAGAACTACTGCTATGAAAAATATCAGATATTGTTCTTGGATATTGCTTCAACTGCTGAAGCTCCTGTTGTTGTTTACAATACTCATTTAACGAGTCTTTGGAATTTGTAGAAAATCTAGCAGTGTAATATAAATCATCATTTGGACAACTCTCATATATACTGTCAGAATCATCAAAAGGTCCAGTCTTGGATGGTGTGCTTGTAGGCGGCTGTTGGTTCAAGGGGGGCACAAAATCATTATTAATCTCCCGGACTGGACTATTAAAAATCTTCTCCTCGTCATCCTTATCAAGGGTTACTAGAGAAGGCAGTGGTGAGGAAGGCTCTGGTAAGTTTGCCAAAATTCTTCTCATGGTCTTCTCCATGTCACAAATTTTCCGCCAAAGAGTTTCAATCCAGAAATGGCAAGTATCGATCCCACTGTCAAACTCTGTTTTCAAAGCAATGTTTTTTTTAATTGGATTATTAATATAAAGTTCTTTCAAGTCAGTGGTGACTTGCTGAACATCTTCAACATCTCCCTCTACTTTATATATTCTCTCAACTAAAATTTCCTGAATGTCATTCTTTGACTTACATTCTTCAAAAGCCGTTTCTTGCAAGTGTTTGAGAATATCTATCTTCTGACTCAATGTTGATAAAAGCTTTTCAAAATCATTATGGCCCGTTTCAAGCTCTTCAACCTTTTTACTCTTTTCACTTATTTTCTTTTGAAGATACTCTACTTCTAAACCTAGAAAACTGGTGCTGTCTTTAAGATTTGAGATTTCCTTTTCTAAACAGTCAAACCGCTTTTTTGTGGTTTCCATTATTGTCTTTTCAGAACGTTTAATACTTTTGGATATTTCTTGTTCTAGGTCGTATCGATTGACAGAATTGCAATCCTGGTTCCGATTAAATTTCTCTTCTGAATGCTTTCTTATGTCACTCATTCTCAGTTTTGACTCCAGCTCTAAATATTTTTGGGGTCGAGCGCTATCTATCGATGGACGGGGAAGCTCTTCCACGACATCCATGAGCATTCCAATCATGCAATTCAGTTCTTCAACTTGGTTTTCATAATTTGCAATTTTAAGGTTGAATCGGTCTGATAGCTGCAATAAATCTGTAGCGTTTACTATGACATCTGAATGTGTAACTTCTTCTTCAATTAGGCTTTTCAAACGAGCACTTATGTTTTCTTTAAAAACGTCGAAAATGACCGTTGGTATTGTTTCTCTGTTTTGCAACAATGATAAAAGATTTTTCTTGACTTGACCGGCAATTATCGACAAAAAGTCTGGATCCTTTGCAAAGAATGATATGTTGATCTCTGAAAGTGAATGTCGAACCAATTCTCTTTTCAAACTTTTGGCAATTTCAAATAGTTTGACTCCTGTTTCGGATTGGCTTGAGGGAACGTTTTCAAACAGACTCATGATCTCCCTTGTAAACGCTTCAATCGTGGCATCGTAATCAACGTTGGTTGCAAATTGTGTAGTCGGAAATAGTTCTTGCTGGGAATAATAGTTTTTTGTCTCTTCAGTCATTCTACTTTATACTCTCAAAATCTAAAAAAAGTGTATATGATTTAAAAGTTAGCTACATTATCAATGTTGAAATTGAAGTGAATATACTTACTATCTATACCAGGGCAGTATTACAAAACTACTTCCGACAAAAAGAAAAAGCAATAAAAATACAAATAAAAAACTTGATATTTGTCAATAGTTATAGTGGGATATATTTGTATAGTCAAATCAAAGTTTTATACAGAAATATATTTTGCAAAATAAGTGCTAAGGTTGAAAAAAAAAAACAAAATAAAAAACAATCGATACTGAGTTTTTACTACATTATAATAGTCATCCAAGTTTAGCACTTACCAACTTTAACACTAAAAAGTATAATCTATATGAATCTAAATAAACTATCAACATACAAAGAATTTATTGTTCAACTTCTCCAATAATTGGTTTTCCAGCATTGGGAGTCAATCTAATATACTTTTCACAATTGGGAACTTCATTATCAACATGTCCGATTGCAATAACAGTTCCTTCTTGAAATTCATTGTTAATAAAGTCTTTGCATTGCTCGATTCTCCAGTCGTCCATTGCCGAAAAAGCTTCGTCAAGAATTAAAATATCTGGCTTTTTCACAACACTTCGTAAAAACATTACAGTTTTCTGATCGCTTAAAGAGAGATCCTGAAGTTTCTGATCTGGGTTTAATTGGAATTGGTCAATCAGGCGCTCAATATTTTCTATCTGCTCTTGTGTCAAGTCTTTTTCTCGAGAAGGAGGGATTACTGAACCTACAACATAGCCGGTTGATATTGCTTGAAACACTGTTTGCTTAAGAGGATAAATGGCGTGGATTTCTGGAGAAGAGTGCCCAATGGCCTTGTTTATGTCAAAATAGTTGTGTTTACCTGTTTTTCGTGGTTCACCATTGATTACAATTTTTGAGTTCCATGATTGGGGATGATCTGCTGTCAGTAAGGAGACAAGAGTACTTTTGCCAGTACCATTGTCACCCCGTAAGTGCCACTTTTCGCCTTTTGCAACCTTCCATTCGATTTCGTCCAAAATGAGCTTCCCACGGTATGAGATGGATACCTTGTCAAGTCGAATGATCTCTTTGTTGCTTTCGTCGTCCAGTGCTGAGTCTTTCTTCTTTTTCTCTGACAAATCCTTACGGGCTTGTGCTAAGGATATTGATGTTTCCATGTCTTTTTTCTTTAAAAATTCTAAATAATCCCCAACTTCTTCAATAGGTCCACTTCTATCAATACCATCTCGATCAGTAATTGCAACATGGGTAATCCAGTGAGGAAATTGGTCTTGAATTCGAAGACCCAATATAACGTGGGGGTTTGGCGGAAGTGTTTCGAGTACGTCCGAAAGAGTCTGTCTAGTTGAAGGATCCAAGCCAAGATATGGCTCATCGATGATAAGCAAGCGAGGATACTTGAGAATAGCCTTTGCCAATCTAGCTCTTCTCATCTGACCATTACTGAGACCAACTACCCATTGATCTGCTAGTGAATCAAGCTTGAATTTTTTCAAAATGTCTTCAATGTGCTCTTTTTCTGGTCCCTTGACGTTTCCAAGGTTTTGCCCCAAGTACTCCATGAGAGGAATGTCAAACTCGTCGCGGAAATGTTCATAGCGAGCTGACAAGTGGCTTGCCAGTATTGATCCTTTGAATTCAACAAGTTGAATAGCTTGTGAAGGCCATGTATTTTTGTCGAGAAAGGGATAAGTACGGGACAATGGTGGATTTGGAATGTGTTTCGAAGCTAGTACATTTAGAAGGTCACGTTTTCGAGGTCCTGTTATAGCCCATCGTTCACTTTGGTTAATAGTTAGATTGAGAGGCTTTTTAAAAAGACTAGCAGAAAGTGATTCCCCTACAGGTCGAACAAAGCAGTTGTCAAGTGTAACAATTGAAGGAGTTTTCATTGTGGATGGCAATGACGATTGAAAAAAAAAAAAAGTGAAAAATCCAAAAAAGAAAAAAAAAAATTAAACTAGGAAATATTAGTCGTATCTAATTGTCGTTTTCGGAGCTGAGACGGTAGTAAGCAATTCGGAACGCCACATTCGGCTCTGGCAACAGTGTACCATCGGAACATGATTAATAATTTACAATGCAACGACGTAATAGAACTTTGAACCTGAATCAACAAAGTTTGAAGCTTTTGGTTGTTTAAAGCATTGTGATTTTAAATTCCTAATGCCCTAACACTTATTGTTATTAGTGAAAAGTGCTGATGGTGGTAACAAAAAGTTGTAACATTTTATTACAAAATGTTTTTTCTTATAATACCTCTCTCCCCATTTTCATTCTTATCCTTATCACTGTTACCGTCTCCATCGTCTATCATAAAAAAGTAACAACAATAAGTAAAAAAAAAAAAAAAACTCAGAATGTCAAACGTCAAAGGTCTCCCTGCATACTGTTTTCAAGTTTTGGAAAACTCTTTCCGGAACGCAAGTACTCCACCCTTAGAAAAATTTCTGGAACCAAATTCACCAGTCGACCTATCGAAAAGATATCCTTTGTTTGTTACTTGGGATAAGTTCGACAGTCGATACAATGATTATATCCTTCGTGGCTGTATTGGAACGTTTGCTCCATCTAAGCCTTTGTCCTCTCTGTTGAAAGATTATGCACTAATTGCTGCTAAAAGGGATACCAGATTCACACCGATAAAAGAATCTGAAATCAAGCTCTTGAAGTGCGAGTAAGTAGTTCCAAGTTTTTTTTTATTAGAACAAATTGGTTGTTTTTCTAACTTTAATTTATAGTGTAACTTTACTTGACAACTTTGAAGAAGCTGATAATCCATTGGACTGGGAATTAGGAAAGCATGGAGTCATCGCTAAGTTTACAATTGGTGGCGAAGAATATAGTTCCACATTTCTGCCTTCTGTTGCTGTTGAACAAGGCTGGACGAAGGAAACAACACTTAATGAGCTTATTCGAAAGGCAGGTGTTCGTGGCAAAACCTACACACAGGTCCCAACTTTCACAGTAACAAAATACACAGGTGACAAAAGCACTCTCACCTACGATGAATACATACAATATAAGAAGGAAAGGGGGCTTTAAAGTGAAATTCAAAAGCAAAAGTCAACCGTAAAAATTGCTTTTAGCCTTTGGTAATTAGGGAATTTTTTACATTGGACTTTTTTTTTAAAAAACCATATTTATTACACATTGAACTGAAAAGTTCAGGAATTGTCAAGAAGTTCATTTCCTTTTTGTACATTTTTGTAGCTAACATGTAATTTGATAAAATATTAATTTAACTGGTATAAAACCGATTGTTTTACAACGTCTTGATATGTTTCAATATAGGGTGATCAATTTGATTTTATTCATATGAGTTTTGCCTATTCTGAGCAAAAAAAAAAAAAAAAAAA
>CBXB010000112.1:150540-166907 GCA_000817185.1 Magnusiomyces clavatus CNRMA 12.647
AAAAAAAAAAAAAAAAAAAATAACTCATTGTTTTACTATGGATATATCGAGAAAATTCCAAGTTTTCCAATAACACCAATGGTCTAAAAGAAGTTTCAACCACTATTACTCTAAAACTTTCTTACTTTTATTTTTCCTGTTAAACTCAGAACTGATAATGTTTAAACTGAGATTCAGCTAGTCCATTGAAAATGCCATGTATAGATTAAATGGTTGATTTTGAATTCACATTCTGTATTCCTTTATGTTTAATCATAATGTTAATCTTTTTTATTGATTTTTTTTTTCTATTTGTATAATTGATATCATTTATCATGATATGAGTATACCTTAGTTTATTGATTTCATATTGATTTCAAACTTTGTTAACATAATCATACAAGTGACGCAATATATTTTCTTATATTTAATCGTTTCTTTTCTAAATACAGGCTGCTCTTATTGTACGGCTTAAACCTTCCCTTTTAATTTAATTACAAGGCTGACCGTTTTAACCCTAGACCACAAAAAAATTTATCATTCAGTGAAAAAATCAATCTTCAATATTTCAAAGATAAAATTTTTTTTTTTTATATAATTGTAATAAGTTTTTTTCTTCTCTTCTCTCTCTTTTTTCCCTCTCTTTCTTAATATCTACTTCTCCGACTCTCACAACAAAATATTTGTATTTTTATATCAAAATTTTTTTCACACTATAAATATAGCACTATAGTCGGTAGTCACTGTTTTACAATGACTTCTTCAGTAAAACGTAAGAGATCTGATTCCGCTTCTTCAGCAAAGCCAAAGGAATCTAAAAGCTCAGTAGAACCAAGAAAATCTGTTCTTGCTGATGATAGTGCATTCCCCAGAGGAGGTGGGTCAGTATTGACACCAATAGAAATCAAACAAGCTTCAAATGAGGCGGTTCAAGACGTTTTATTTTCTGTATGTTTTATTTTTTTTTTCTTCAGCCAGTGTCTTACTGATTTGCTAACTGCTATATTTTTTGATAACTTATTTAGGCCGACACACAATCCGGAGAATCTCAGAGAAAGAAAAGAAAATCGAGTGCACTTGATAGTAAAAAATCCAAAGTTTTTGGATCTTTAAGCACTAAAACAAAAAGCAAAGTATCTACCGATAAAGTCAAAATTGAATCTATCAGCTATCACTCTTTGGCTCAAGGAACTCGACTACTGGGTCAGATTGTAAAGATCACACCCTTAGAACTAGTTGTCTCTCTACCGAACTCTTTGGTCGGACATGTACCAATCACTAGAATTTCTAAGCCAATATCGGATATCTTGCAAGCAGTTGATAATCAAGACAATGATAACGAAGATTCGCCCAGCTTACCAAAGCTTTGTCAACTTTTCAAGGTCGGACAGTTTTTGTCAACTTCAGTAGTATCAACGACAGTCCCATTTTCAAAGGGCACAGCTGAAAAGCGACATATCGAACTTACAATAGATCCTTCACAAATCAACTCTGATATTAACAAAGCTGATTATGTGCCCGGTATGGCAGTTCAAGGTTACGTTTCAAGTGTTGAAGATCATGGTCTTATCATCAATCTTGGGATCCCTTCCCTTGGACTTTCTGCTTTTATTTCAAACAGCGACTTAAAGCAAGCATTTGGTGTTTCTATTCCAGCAGAGCCTACTGTAGGCCAAGTTTTACTTCTCACTATCGCATCGGTTTCATCAAACGGTAGAACTTTAACTCTTACATCTAACCCATTAGCACAAAAAGTTCCTTTGATCACAAGCGTTGAGTCAATAAAAACAGTAACTGCAGGAGTTTTGGTTGATGCTACCATTAAAGAAGTACATCCAACTGGTATAGTAGCTACTATTTACGACCATGCAATTGGTACTATTAATTTGGCTCATATACCAGATCACTCAACAGGTTTAGATGTCAAGAACAAAGATTCCAAAGAAAAATTTATTGTGGGAGATAGAATCAAAGCTAGAGTTATTAACACTTTGCCACATATTGACCCTGGCTATCATGTTTCGCTATCAATTCTTCCTCATGTTTTATCACTTCAGTCTCCCTTTGCGAAGAAGGAAGGTGATGTTGAAGATCCTTTAGAAGCATTCCCAATTGGTCACATTATAGATCAAGCTAAGGTAACTCAAGTCGACTTAAACAGAGGTGTCTTTGTTGACGTTCAATATAAAGACCTACAAGGATATGTCCACATTTCCAAAATCAGCGACAAAAAACCAGATGCTTTAGGTCCAAGTATTGGTCCTTACAGAATTGGTACTGTCCATAAAGCTCGTATCTTGGATTATTGCTATTTAGATAATCTATACAAGATCACACTACAAGAGTCCGCTTTGAACATTCAATTTTTGAATGTTTCAGAAATAACCAATGGCGCAATCACTGATGTTAAGGTATCCAAAATTTTACCCACTGGAGATATTGTTGTCATGCTTGATAGTGGTATCAAAGGTTTTGTGCCCAGCATGTATGTTAGTGATGTAAAGCTTCACTTCCCTGAAAAAAAATTTAAAATTGGCTCTAAATACAAGGCTAGAGTAAGTAATAATATTTTATTTTCATGTGAATTTTTTCTTCAAATACTAACCGTTATTCATTATTCATTTTAGGTCTTATATACTGATCCTCTCAAAAACCGTATACAAGCAACTTTTAAGAAAACTTATGTTAACAGTAAAGATCCTATTATTAATACCTACGACGAAAAAAATGTTGGCGTAAAAACATTTGCTACTGTAACATCCATAAAAAAGGGTGGTATCATTGTTGAGTTTTTCGGTCATGTTAGAGCATTTATTCCCCGTGGAGAAATCAGTGAAGCTTATATTGCAAATCCAAAAGATCACTTTCAATTAGGTCAAACAGTTAACGTAAGAATCACAGAGGTAGATTCAAATGAACAAAGAATGTCCGCAACTTGTCGTACTTATCAAATGGCATCTGAAAAGGCAGCCGAAGCTATTAAAGATATTGTTCCTGGTAAATCAGTTTGCTCAGGAACTGTTGTTGAAAAGACTTCCGACAGTATAATCTTAGACATCCAACCAGATGATCTTCGAGGAATCCTGCATTACGGCCACATTTCAGATGATACTTCTCTTGAAAAAAAGAAGGCATTATTTAAAAAGGTTGAAGTTGGGCAAACTTTGGAAAATCTATTAGTTTTGGAAAAGAATGAGAAAAAGCAGCTCTTAACTGTCAGCACAAAGCCCGCATTACTAAAGACAGCCAGAGAACTGAGCGACTCTACTGGTCTTCCAGGAGATATTACTCAGGTTCACACCGGCCAAAGACTATATGGTTTTATTTCCAACGTTACTGAAAGCGGTGTTTTCGTTACGTTTGCCAACAAATTCACTGCATTGGCTCCAAAGGGTGAACTCTTCAGCACAAACACTTTTGTCAGTGATCCAACACAATTTTTTAAAAAATATTCTACTGTTTTATGTACTGTAATCAAGGTCGATCCAGAAAGCGGTAGATTCAATGTTTCATTTAAAGACAACAATGCCAACCAGTACAATGATGACGGCTCAGAAATCAAAACAGATCGCCCAGCCGTCAACCCTGTTGACAGTTCAATTAAACGCCTCTCTGATTACAAGATAGGTCGTCTTACAAAGGCTAAGGTTATTGTCGTTACACCGACACATGTCAACTTGGAATTCGCTGATAACCAATTGGGTAGAATCGATATTTCTGAAGTTTATGATGATTTTGATGAAATCGAAAACCCCCTTAAACCACTTGAGCAATTCAAGGATGGACAAGTTCTTTCAGTTAGAATTATTGGTACTTTCAATGCAAGATCTGCTAAGGCACTTGCAATTACTAGGCCTGATGCTGTTACTACAGTACTTGAATGCAGCTGCAAACCATCCCTTATCAATGACTCTAGAAAGGTTATCAAAATAACTCCCGAAAGCGATATGGATGATTCTGAAATTTTGACCAAATACTCTGTTGGATCAGTTCATACAGCTTTTGTCCATCACTTGGAAGAAGACTTGGTTTTTGTCAATATTACTCCAAAAATGACTGGTAACATTTCAGTAGTTGATCTTTCAGATAAACTTGAAGATGTTGAAAACTTTACAGAAAAGTTCCCTGAAGGATCTGCTTTAAGAGTTTCTGTTTTGAAAATCAATGAACCCAAAAAATCTAAAAAGGAAGAAGCTTCCAAGGAGGAAGACTCTAAGGACGCCAAAGAACCTCTCAACAGTAATAAGTGGAGAAACGCTCTTGTTTTGACTACTCGTGTTACTGCTCCACTTATGAACCAAGTTGAAGAATCGCTTGTTGGTATGATTACCCCTGGTGAAGTTATTAAAAAGGCTACTAGAAAGATTCTTGTCCGTATTAGTGGTGTTTTGGTAGCTACAATGCATTACACAGACATTATGGATGATTATTCTATGTTATCTAAGAAGGTAGAATCATTAGAAGTTGGTTCTATAATCCCCGTCAAGATTATTGACGTCGACACATCAAACAACAAGGTCTTTGTGTCTTCTCGTCCTTCTCTTGTTGACCCTGTTTCAACAAAGAAAGTCATTAATAAGTTTATTGGATCTTTTGCCGACTTAAAGCCCAAGCAAAAGGTTGAAGGATTTATTTCAAACATTTCAGACCATGGTGTATTTGTTGAGCTTGGCCATTCCGTTGTTGCCAGAGTGCAAATTAAAAATGTTTCAGATGATTATCTTGCCGATTGGAAGAAAGGTCTCAAGGTTGGCCAAAAAGTCAACGGAGTTATTCTCAGTGTTGATTTAGCCAAAAAGAAGGCTGACTTATCTTTGAAAAAGAGTCACTTGGCTGGTGAAGGTCTTGACAGTGCTGCCGGTCTCTCCTTTTCCGAAATCGAGGTTGGCAAAGTTATGGAAGGCAAAATTAAAAAGATTTTCAACTATGGTGTCTTTATTTCTTTGAAGGGCACCAACAATATTGATGGTCTTTGTCACATTTCAGAAATTGCTGATACACCTGTTGAAGATATTGAACGCTTGTTTGATGTCGGCGATAAGGTCAAAGTCAAGGTTTTGGATAAAGATGAAAAGAAAAAGAAGCTTTCTTTAGGCTTAAAGGCCTCTTACTTTAATGAGGACGAAAGTGATGAAGAGGAAGATGAAGATGACAATGACAACTCAGACGACGATAAAATGGTAGATGCTGAATCTGATAACGATGAAGACAGTGATGATTCAGAAGACGAAAACAAAGAAGAAGACTTTATCAATGTTAAATCTGAAACTAACAAAGAAGATTCATCTTCTGACTCCGAATCGGATGATGAAGATATTGATCCTGCTTCTGTCCAAGGACTAGCCTTAGGATCTGGTTTAAGTGTTGGATTTGATTGGACAGGCTCAATTTTGGAGCAAGAAGAAAAGGGATCTGATGCAGGTGATTCCGATGCTGCCTCAGGAGAAGAAGAAGAGCCTGAATTAAGAACCAAATCTAAGCGTCGTAAAAACAGAACCAAAATCAATTTGGAAGACAAAACTGCCGAATTGGCTACCAGCGCTCCACAAAGTGTTACTGACTATGAAAGACTTTTGGTTGCTAATCCAAACTCATCTGTTGTTTGGATGGGTTTTATGGCCTTCCAGTTACAATTGGGTGAGCTTGATAAGGCCAGAGAGATCGCTGCACGTGCTCTCAAGACAATTTCATTCCGACATGAAGAAGAAAAGCTCAACATTTGGGTTGCTCTTTTGAACTTGGAAACAAACTTTGGTACTCCAGAATCTGTTCAAAAAACATTCAAGGATGCTCTTCAATTTATGGATTCTAAGACAATCTACTTAAAGATGGCTAGCATTTATCAAGCCTCAGGAAATATCACAGCTGCTAGCAAGACTTTTGATGAATGTTGCAAAAAATTCGCCCGCGAAGACTTATCACTTTGGGCTGCATATGGTGAAATGCTTTACAAAGAGGCATCCGAAGAACATAACAAAACTCATCACACCGAAGCTGAAAGAGCCAAGTTTCTAGAGCAAGCAAGAGCTGTATTGGAAAAGGCTCAAAAGGTTGCGACTCAATTGATCAAAGACAAATTCCTTACAGCTAAGCGAGCATATGCTGACTTGGTTGCAAAATTCATCAAGTTTGAGTACCAATATGGTGAAGTCGAAAGAGGCCGCAATTTGTTTGAAAATCTTTTGTCAACATACAAGAAGAGAATCGATTTATGGGCCGTGTTTATTGACTATGAAGTCAAGTACAACGTTGACAGATTTGTCAAGAAATACAGTAGTAACTCAAAGGAATACAAAGTTAAGCTTCAACAAAACAAAAAGGTCGTTGAGGATCTCTTTGAAAGACTAGTTGGAAACAAGAAGAGTGACGTTAGAATTAGTATGAAGCAAGCCAAGTTTTTCTTCAAGAAATGGCTGGCTTTTGAGACCAAGTATGGCGACTCAAAGTCTGTAGACTATGTTAAGGGTAAGGCTGGTGAATACGTTGCTACTCATGCTCCTAAGAAGGTTGAAGAAAACGAGGATGATGATGATGATGATGATGATGATGAAAGTGATAGTGGTAGTGATGATGACGAATCTGGGGAAGATGATGAGATGGATTTAGACTGATTAGCTCTTAAATTCTCTTGAAGAGAAATTTCATGAAAAGAAATAGAAACTGATTAAACTAAAAGTTTTTTTGACATATATTTGTATTGTATAATTTATACTAATGATTGTTAATTGATTGAAAATAAAAATAAATCATTTTGGAAAAAGAATTTGATTGATTCTAAAATAAACAAAAGTCCTTATTATGATGGATGACTAACATGTTAGATAATACTTTCGCCAATTCCCTGTATTTTTTTTGTTACTCTCTTTCCTCTTTTATTAACGTTTATAGCCATTCAGCATTATCAACGTCAGATAAGATAATAAAATGGGCAATTCTACAAGCAAATCATCATCGGTTTCGAAGCAAGATGAAGCCATATTACAATTAAAGCTTCAAAGAGACTCATTGAAAAGATACAAAAAGCGTATTTCAACTATTATTGAAAAGGAGCATCAGATTGCAAAGCAGTGTCTACAAAATGGCGATAAGAGGAGAGCGCTACTTGCGTTAAAAAAGAAAAAATACCAGGAGAATCAAGTCGAAGAGTTAGAAAGGCAGATGGCTACATTAGAGGAGCTAACTCAGAGTGTCGAGTTTGCTCAATTACAACAATCATTCTTTAATAGTTTACAGAAAGGTAACAATATACTAAAAGAACTACATAAAGAGCTTTCTATCGAAAAGGTTGAGAAGCTACTTGACGACTCGAGCGAATCCATTGCATATCAAAACGAACTTAACGAAATGCTCAGCAAACACATCAATCCTGAAGACGAACAGGATGTACTGGATGAACTAGAGCAGATGGAGAAAGAAGAACTTAGTAAGAATCAACTACCAAAGATTGACAACAAAACCAACACAGAGAAAGATTTGCAAAGTGCCATGCCAAATGTTCCTAAGACTAAACTACCTGAAGTTCCATCAAGCAAAAAGGAAAAGCAAGAAGAGGAACAAGAAGAAGGTACGAAAGAACAACAGATGGTTGCTGCCTAGATCTACCGATATAGGAATTGATAGCGTTGTAATGTCACTTTTTCAAGTTGTAATTGATGTTTTATCACTTGATCAAAACGAGCAAACCTTAATTCATTAAGATCCTGTATATGACAAAGTTTTTGAAAAGTTGATTACTAGGAACTTTAAAAAATAGTTCAATTAATGATAGAAAGTAAAAATAATAAAAAATGAAAAATTAATCAAATTCTATGATTTTACTCTAAATGATATTTACAAGCAATAAAAAAAAAAAGTATAGAAATTGTATGATTTTTTCTTTTTGTATTAGTCTTGTACTATTTGAAAACAAGTAAAAACTAATTATCTAGCCAGCTCAAAAACTCTGGTGTAAAGTATGAGATCATGAGATTAGCACCAGCTCTTATAGAGCCATAAGCAGCCTCATATGCAATGGTTTTCAAATCAACAATGCCCTTTTCAGCAGCAGCGTGTAACATGGCAAACTCTCCACTTACTTGATAGGTGGCAATTGGGTAATCTCTGCAAATTTCAGCAGCGTCGGATACAATATCCAAATAAAAAGTAGATGGTTTAACTATGATTGCGTCTGCACCTTCATTTATATCACGCTGTAATGCTCTACGAGCAAGACCTCTACCTCCAGGGGGTAATTGATATGCCTTACGGTCTCCGTGAGATGGACAAGAGCCCGCAGCCTCCCTAAATGGGCCATATAAGTTTCCTGAGAATTTGGCAGCATAAGACATAATCATAGTTTTATGTGCCACATCTGCATCTAAAAGACCTTGTTTAATATCCCGGATTCTTCCGTCAATCATATCTGAAGGGGCAACAGCATGAGCCCCAGCTTTGGCATAGTTTACAGCCACTGCTGCTAGTCGCTTAACTGATTGTTCTCTGATGATTGAACCATCTTCTCTCAAAACCCCGCAGTGTCCATGAGAAGTGTATTCACAAAGACAAACGTCACACATAATGAACAAGTCGGGAAAGTTTTTACGTAAAGCCTTGATTCCCAAAATAACTGGTCCATTTGGATCATCAGCAGCAGATCCAAATTCGTCCTTGACACCCTCCTTCATAGGGACGCCGAAAAGAATGACAGACCTCAAACCCTTATCGACTAATGTTTTAACGTATGGGATTAGCTTATTAATACCCCATCGCTTTTGGTTAGGCAAAGAAGCAATCTCTTCTTCGGCATCTGGATCATCGGTGATGAATAAGGGATAGATAAACATATTCTATTCAAAGTTACTAGGTATTAGCATTATTTAGTTCTGCATTCGGAAGGTATAAAGAGATTAAAATCATACTTTTGTGAGCTGTGTTTTCATTTGCCATTCTCTAGCAAGAGGATGGTTATAGCCTCCGGCTAATAATGATGAATGATCAGTAGGAAGACCTTCGGTATATTGAGCTGTGTGACGTTCAGACATTTTTGACTATAATGTGAGAATCAAAAAAAAAGCTATTGTAAGATCAATTTGATGATGATGATGTTAAGAAGAAAAAAAAACGAAAAATGAAAAAATATAGGGTACAAAAAAAAAAAAAGTCAATACAAAACTTAAAGAGAATTGGAATTTCAACAGGAATTTCAAATTTCATTGTCACATGATAGACCCAATTTACTTTATTTCATGTGTTTTGTCATTGCCTAGGCTGAATGTAACAAATACACTTGATACTATTATTACAGATAACAAACCCAAAGTGTCAATTCCTGGGGTCTTATGGAACTTTTTCAGATTTATCAATTGCAATATATATATATCAATTGACTTAACCAGATAAAAAGTGTTTAACTTTGAAAGCTTGAGCTTGTGTTGTTGCTACATAAAGTTACTATGTAATAATCTTAAAATTATTGATTTTCAGGTAGGGTAACCAACGATTAAACTAGGCCATCATTCAGTTGACTTCTTTGCCTTTGCTTCTTCAACTCTCTCAACTGTCTCAAAATAAAATTAGATCGGTGAACTTGATACAACTCAATCGAAAAATCACTACATTACTATACTATCATGGATTGCAGAAACACAATTGAACCACATGGGCACAGCCATGATGACCACAGTCACGGAGGCCACGATGGACACGACCATGACCATGTTCCACCTCCAGATACTTACGAATCACAATCATTGCATAGATTCATTTATCATGATCACATTCGAACTCTTAATGAATCAGTGCGTAACAGTGGCCAGTCAATTGTAAAATCTTGGGAGAATAGATTAGATACGACAAAAGTAAGTTTGCATGTAACATATATATATTTTCTGATCTCAGTTAACAAAGTTATGTTTTTTTTTCTTCTTATGCAATCTTCTAGATATTGGAAAGCGATGTCGATGAAGAACTTTTAATACATATTCCGTAAGTTAAAGTTTTATTTCCCCATTTTGAAAACTTTTTCTATGTTCCGATTTACTAATTTGTTGGACAATTTTATTCTACCCATTTGTTTTTATTTCATTTTATTTTAATTTCGTATGGTTTTTTAGATTCACAGGTCTTGTCCGAATATATTCTCTTTTAATCCGAACTACAGCTGATGAATTTGCCCCAAAAACAATCAAACTTTTTAAAAATCGAGATGATCTAGATTTCTCTTCTGCCAGTGAAACCAAGCCCACAGCCACTCTTACTCATCCGGAAGGTTTTGGTGTAGATCCAGATTCCGATTCGTCTTCGAGCGGAGAAAATAAGACTCTTGATGAACAAGGAATTGCTGAATACTCTTTAAATAGAGCTCACTTTTCAAATGTTAGCAGCTTGACAGTTTACATAAGTGAAAATTATGGAGAAGAGACCACAAAAATTTTATACTTGGGTTTGAGAGGCGAATGCACAAACATGAATACAAAGGCTCCAGTAATCACACTTTACGAAGCCGCTGCAAATCCCAAAGATCACAAAAATATGATAGCTGAAGAGTCCAAAAATTTCCACAGTATCTAAGTGAAATTCTATGATGTCATAATTGTTGAATGTTCATTACTAGCAGATTTTAGTTTCTAGCAAATATTGTTTTTCAGTCCACATTAATCTACTATTTATTTGATAATTTTTTTTTTTTTTTTGTTTCATTGCGCTTCTTTGTATATGACTTAATCTGTTTTCCATGCTTAAATGAGTACTTTCTGCTTTTTAAGTCTAAGTTTAGTAGCACTGAGTCTATATAAGCACATGTAAAAAAGCAATTTTTTAGTTGTTTTACTTTTGTATTATCATAGAGAGAAACATAAAATATTATTACTGCTTGGCTCATAAATTCCAGTGGTTTTATTTTTGAGAATCTTTATAATTACCATTATAGTAACTGAATGATTCAGTAAATGCTACTTTTGTACAAGTTCCTTCAATATCTTAATTATTACTCTATTTTTCACAATGTATCTTTGTATTGATTGAATTTTTATTATAGCTGCTTTTTTACAATAATAGCTAGTTATTCAATCATTTTTAAGATTTAATAAGGGGAAAAAATTGATAATAAAGAAAATGAAATTAACGCTATTTAGATTTTTCAAAATATTTGTTATTTAACTTTAAACTAAGCCCTTATTCAATTTCTATGAAAGCTAAAATTCGTTACATCATTAAAAGCATGTAATGTTTTTCTCTTGCTAGAAATTAGTCAGCCCAGTTGTGCCTTTTCATATTATAACCTTATAATTGATACTTTGAGTAGCTAGAAATCATGTTTAACTGTCTGCTTTTTATTAATTTTGTTAAAAAAATATTAGCAAAAAAAATGAATTTGCTTAATAACGTTCGCATTGCTTTAGCGAATGGAAATTAAAGTCAATTCTGATTAAATATATCCAAACACCACTCAAGATTTCTATGGTTTTTTATTTTTTTATTCTTTCAATGAGATTTACTTTTCTCCATACTTTTTACAATATCTATTGTTTTCTTGTCTTTTTTCTTGTCTTTTTTTTAAAATATAAACTATTTCTATCACCAATTAGGTTTTTTTCTAATTTCTTACTTGGGGTTTAGTCTTATCTCCAAATACCTTGAACAGTTTTCAAAATGTGGATCCTCTTTCAATATTTTCCTATTATACTGTTGTCCCTCTCGGTATTAGTTTTCGGATACAGTTCAGAGAAAAGTAATGCTGTTTCGCCTCCTAAACTGCCAAAATCTCAGCTCAATTCCAAGAAATATTTTACGTTGGATTTAGAAAGAGATTACTATAAAGATAATGAAATTAGACTTCACGATTCAAGAATAGAAAAAAGATCAAAGATAATAGGACAATCAATTCAAAATAAAATATATTATTACACAATCAAATTCGGCTTGGGTACTCCCCCACAAAGATTCAAGCTTCAAATAGATACAGGATCAAGTGATATTTGGGTAACCAGCATAAGCAATCCTTTTTGTCTAGAAGCCGTACCAGTCAACAAATCAATAGATGCTAAGGCCAAATTTTCATGTCTAGAACAAGGTCTTTTCAATTCCAACCTTTCCAGTACTTATCAGAACAAGGGAGAGACGCTAATTCTTAGATATGCAGATAGTTCTTATGCTGTTGGGAACTTTGGTGCTGATGTTTTACGTCTTGACAATGGTCTTACCATTAACAACATGGACTTTATTAGCGCTCATGAAGCTACAACTTTTGGTGTATTTGGAATTGGTCTCTCCGGTTTAGAAGTCGCAGCCCATAGAATCTATAGCCCATACGAATATAAAAACCTACCAGTTAGATTACGGGAGGGTGGTATTATAGACTCATTAGCCTATTCTTTATGGTTGAATAGCGCTGATGCTGATGCCGGAAAAATAATTTTTGGCGGTGTTGATCCGTCGAGGTATACTGGTCCTCTTGTCATGATAAATTTAGTGCCTAGTGTTAAAAACAGGACAATCGAGTTTACTGTTCCTGCTTCAACTATCATCTTTCATGAAGAACTTTGCTCTAAAACTCAAGTCTTAAGCACTGAAGAAATAATTGTTCTTGCTGATGTTGGTTCTACTGCTTCTTATCTGCCCCCCTCGGTCAGTGAATACTTGATCAATAGATTTAGCCTTGCACAAGATTATGACGGGCTCTACATTACAACATGTAACAACGAATGGTTTGTTGATAAATTTGTGACTATCGACATTAGTGGTTTTGTATTGAAAATTCCTGTTAAGGATCTTTTTGTGCCCAAAATTAGCTTTCAAGGAAGACCTTTTGTGTTTCCTAATGGAGAGCTTGTCTGTTTCCTTGGCGTTTTTCCAGTGGAGGACCCAAGATACTGCAGCCTTGGTGACAACATATTAAGATCTGCTTATATGGTTTTTGATTTGGAAAATAGACGTCTTGGTTTAGCTCAGTCTCATCTGAATAATCCTAATGTGTCTATATTTAACTCAAAAGGTGAAAATAAAATCGTAGAATCCATTGGCCCTGAGCTTTACGGAGTTCCTAATAGCGTTGACTCTCGTTCTATTCCTACAGGTCTTGACTGGTGTCAGTTTTCTGATTTCAATAAAAATGCAGTCAATGGTAGGCCTTTTAATTTTCCATTCATCACCATTAACTCAACGTTTGCAAACGATACAGCTAGGAAAAAGTCTTTTTTGCCTAGCAGTTACTATGAAGATTTAAAAAGTCCAGGATATGGTCCTTCTACTCCATTCTTCGAAGAAGACAGTAAAAAGCCTGGAGCTTATAGTGTCTTTTTTGATCCATCAACAGACGATTGGTATAAGACTACACCTACGCCTGAGCCTGAGCCGAGTACTATTTACTCTCAAGAAAATTATACATTGGTGAATCAATCAGTTACAACCACTGGTGATTTCAGCAACAAATCAGTTAAGACAGAAATCTTTAGTGGATACTTGACTAGCTTTACAACAATTAGTAATGAAACTATTCAAACTATAATGCCCTCAGAAACTTTGTTAAATTTTTCAAATTCAACAAGAACTGAACCCCTTTTTGTTACTGATATGGACGGTACTGTATATTTGGTCAAGGAGTACAAAACTGTAGAATATGGAGTATACAGTTATCTATTGACTAATGCATCACGGTTGGCTACTGCTATGACTGCTACTACAACTTTTCGAGTTTACACCACCACAATTTCTCAGCCTTATACTGTACTTTCAAACATTTTGAGAACTTCTGCATTCGTAAGGCCAACATCTACAGAATTTTCCGAAATAATTGCTTCATCTACGGCCATTGAATCTGATGATATTCCAACTGAGACCCTATTATCTGAAGCAAATGAAAGTAGCATTATATCTATTTCAAATAGTATAGATTACAATACTGTACCTTTACCTTTGACTCGACTCAATTCTTTGGAGACAACAGATATTGTTATAAATGAAATAATCACAAAAACCGCCAAAGATTACGAATATGATTATTCGACACTATTTGTGAAACCTAAAGGAACAGAAAAAGAGAGCTTTACTATCATAAAAACCACTACACCTATAAAATCTTTTAATCCTGGGAGTCCTGTTATTATTGTTGGCCCAGCAGGTACTACCGGTTTGGGTGAACTTTTCAGCCTTTCTTATTCTCCTACAACTACTGTTACTGTTTTTCTAGAGGATTCAACTTCCATAATATCTACAATTACTGTAGTAGTTGAGTTGCCAACTTCTGAATCAAATAATCTTGCAACTGGGGTCAGTTTGTTGACTGAAACTAGTTTCGTTACTTTTAGCTCTGTTTTTCCAGGAATAACAGTTGTTGAACCAAACTCCTATACAGCGTCTTCTTCAATAGCTTCTGTAATAGAGTCAAGTTCCTCCATTGAGTCACCAACACTAGTAGCTACAGTAATGCCAGCACTCAGCACGGCCATTAGTGAAAGTGAAACTTTGACAAAATTCCAAAGTACTATTGTTTCTGAGTCTGACAAGACTTATTGGATCCAAACTACTGTACCGACAATTCCGCCATTATTACTATCCACTGATATGTTGTCAGCAGCTGCTATTACTCAGCATGCTACCACAAGCGCCATTGAAACCAATGAAACCAGATCCGTCTTGACATTATTAAAAACGCCATTAGCTGTAACGAGTACTGATCAATACTTTCCTGTGGTCACATCGTTGTCTACAGAGATAGTTGAAAATGTCATAATTGTGACTTTTGTGCCCACTACTTCCTCTAATACACCTCTCTCTTCAGCTACCTATACAATATCTCAATCTGCTTTAACTAGTCCTGGACCTTCTACAGTATTCATTTCTACTTTGCCTATCACTGAGTCATCCACAATTAAAGAACTTCAAACTGAATCTATCAGCAGCATCGATGTAGTTTCTAGTTTTCAAAAACCATCAAATTCTTTGATTTCCAGTTATGTTTCAGAAAATTCAAAAACTGTCGATAACTTGGTTACAAATAATGATCCATCAAGAACAAGAACAAAAAAAACATTAATGTCAACCTCTACACCTTCCCAAACCATTAAGCCTGGTTTTTCAAATGTGCCATCAGATATTGGAACAGATACTGTTGATCTAGTTGAAACAGAAAAAGACATCTACATTGTCACATCTGCAGGTACTAGTTTAATTTCTTCTAGATTTTTATTTTCTTCCCTCAAGCCTCACACGAGCAATGTCTCTAAAGAGATTTCCTCAAATTCAATTGTTACTAACAAGCCTGTAGACATTACTACACAAGTTGAAGTTATCTCTACTACTACAGTGGTTTCTTTTCTTCCCAGTTCTGACGGCTCATGCGTTTCCAACAGCTCAACTTTTATTGAGTCAACACCTAAATCTTCCAAGGACTTTCATTCAGCCACTGATTTAAATTTTGAAATTGAAGCTGACAGCAAAGTAGTTACTTCTTTCTTTCTCTGCTCAAAAAACGAAGTTTGTACAACATACTTTACAACTCATTGTGAGTCAATTGCCACTAAAATTGAGCCTGAAACCCCAGTTGAGCCTTCTTCTATAGACTACACCCCAGGTTCTCAGCAACCTATCAATTCTCAGTCTCATACTGAGCCATTCTTCCAGGGTCATACATCTTTTGTCGAACCATCTATCGATTCTCACATTCCAGCTAAACCATACGCTTCTTCCCAGTCTCCTTTGCTTGAGCCATCTATTTTGTCTAGCAACGAAACTACCTATCCAACAAGATGGACACGACCAGTTCCCGAAGAAAAAACTCCAGCACCTTCCATACCAAGTGACTCTGCTCCAACAGATAAAAATTCAAATGAACTATTACCTGCTTCATCGTTACATATCCCTGTGCCTCCAAATTCTCAAGAATCAATTTCTCAAACACGGACATCTCCAGTAGTCTCTAATTCATTCTCTGGAAAAGGAAAAGTTCATCATTCTGGCAGTGGCAGTGCTTCAGAAACCTCCAGTCTTGAAGCCCCTCATCCTGAAAAGTCTGTTTCATCTGTGGCCCAAGTTAATTCTGCTGCCAGTAACTACAAACTATCCAAGGTTGTATACAACTATTTGATTCTTTTAATAATCAATTTAGTTTTATGTTATCTTTATACCTTTTTTAAATGATTTTTTCATTTTTTATATCAACTATTTTCTATTTCTTATTGGATTATAGATAATTCTATTTTTATAGGTTCTGAAATTTTGTGCAATGTATCAATATTTTATTTAGTTGTCATAATATCTATAAATATACAAGTCTTTTTTTTTTTTTTATCAAATTAATTAATAAGGTGATTTTGTTAATAATAGTAAATAGCTGGTCATTAAAGTTGTGTTCATTAATAGGTTTTGAGGTCATTACAGCACTGTTAAAAAAAAAAAAAAAAAAAAAAAAAAAA
>CBXB010000112.1:166977-180298 GCA_000817185.1 Magnusiomyces clavatus CNRMA 12.647
AAAAAAAAAAAAAAAAAAAAAAAAAAAAGTAAAATCACGTATGAACTGAGTATCTACTCTTGCTGCGAATCGTTTTGCCATATCTGTAAAACACTATGGGCATTGGAATATACATTACACACAAAAGCGCAAGCAAAGTAGAAGCCCAATTGATTCCCAGTTTTTCATACATTTGCAAGCTAAACAATGGGAAAACTGCAGCAATACTGGATCGAACTACACCATTGCAAGCCATGGCTGAAGCAGAATATTCTCTCCATACATCAATCGTATAAGCAAAAATTCCATTTGTAGCCACAACATTTCCAAAAAGAACAGTTCCTCCGCCAATGACTGGACCTATCCAGTGAACTGAGGGACGAGCAAGCCAGCCAAATAAAAAAAGACCGATGGGTACAACGACGGATCCAAGCATGGTTTGCGGTAGCTCAAACTCAGGTTGGTAAACACCATTGTTTCTGTCTACCTGCCATTTGACCACCTTTTTGTTCAACAGGGCAATCGGGCCTGCCAAAGAGCAGCCAACAATAATGCCAATAAAGGCCATTCCTACTTGGCTGATTGAGAAATGATATACGGTACGGAAGACATAAGGATAGGACACGAAAAAGCTGTAGAGTAGAGCTAATAACAGCCCTGTATATATGCATAAAAGTGTAAGCATGGGTTCTAAAACTAGCATTCTTATGGGACGCTCACAGCTGAGGAAAATTGCCGAGAAAAGAGATTTTTTAGATCGCTCTATTGGCGCATAGTAGCGTGGATCCCCGGTGTGTTTTCGCAGCCGTATGGCCTTTTTTTTCAATAGTACTGGGGGATAAGTCTCTGGCACTACAAACACTATGAAAACCAGCATGACTGCAGCATAGATTGTCATGACGTGAAAAGTCCATCGCCAGTTATCAATTCCATCAACATACTGGTTGATAAACCCGCCCACAAGCGGACCGATACCTGCCCCGAGAAATGGTGTCAGTGTGTACATCATAACGGGGATGGCGATTTCATGTTTGTCAAACAGGTCGGCAAAACTTCCAGCAGCTACACCCATAAAGCATGATCCTGAAAACCCACAAAGAAATCTACATACAAGTAACGTTTCAATGTTTTTGGCAAAAGCTGTGCCAAAGGAAAATGCAATCATCCCTAGCAATGCACCAATGTAAGGTATTTTTCTACCAAAATTTTCTGATATGGGTGAGAGAAACATGGGACCAAAGCCCATTGCTAGCAGAAACAACGTGATCCCAAGTGTCGCAAGAGTGTGACTTATGTGACCAAAATCTTTAATGATTCCATCTACTGCCATGCTGTAAATGGAGGAGTATGAAGTGACGCACAGAGCTGATACCGATATGATCACTGCATAAACATATCGAAGCGCTTTTGGTCGTAGCTTAACATTTTCTTGATCATCGACGCCATCCCATGTTACCTCTATACCTGAGTCTGCTGTTCCGTCTGATGTTATGGGACTTTTAGAATCTTCTGGATCAATGTCCATTGTGCAAATGAGGGGAAGGATAAAACAGTATTAATAATGTAAGTTTTCGGCTAAAGATAAAGAAAAATCGGTCAATGATTTAATAAGAAGCGCGTTAACAATGTTTTAGAAGAGCATCTGAGGTTTTAATTAAAAACTTTTACTATTGTCAGTAAATCATAACAATGTCTATATGCAATATGTTTTCTTCCAATACTGAAAAAGGTTGGAGTTGTTTGTTGTTTGTTATAGATGAAGAAGAAGAAAAAAAATGTCAAAATATAGTTATAAAATCATGAAAATCTCGGTACTATCACGTTACTTGCTATTAGATTTCGGATCGAAAGTAAGTTTGAACGGAACTTTGATTGCTAGTTCGTGACCCATTTCAATTACTTAGCTAATAAAAATTGGAGCAACAAGCCCGACTTTGTTTACAATATGCTAAAATGTCTGATGATCTACAATTAAAAATTAAAATCAGAAAACGAGTATTCGACTAGAAAAGTTTAAAAAAAGGACACAAATTTTTTATTCATTACACCAAATTATGTTTTTCTCATAATACATTTTCCCTACACTCTAATCTTGGTTTAAAATGTCAACAAGGACAGAGCTGGTAGCAACTTCCTTCTTGGCAACCTTAGTTGGCTTCTTGGAGACACCGGCATATGGGTTGAGCTTCAAGAGAGCGTCCTTGTTCTTGAGTGGGTTAGTCTTCTTGACCTTGTATTGCTTGATGTTAAGAGCTGGTCTGAGAACGGCTTGGATTTCTGAGGATTCGAGGATAGACTTCAAGTCAGAGTTGGAGATCAAGTCTTGTGGAAGAGAGAAACCAGACTTAGAGGTCCAGATATCATCGAGAAGAGCAATAGCGGATTCAGTCCAGATGATGAATCTTCCGACGTGGGAACCTGGAGCGAGTTGGAGAAGAGAGAGAGATCTGACGTTGGCAGTTTCAACACCTGGAACGTTCTTGAAGGCCTTTACGAGACCCTTGTCTTCAGCGTAGACAACAAGAGGACCCTTTCTTTGAGTGTAACGTCTGCCTCTGAGTTTACCTTGACCGGCACGGAGATTTCTGGACTTGAGGACTCTGGCAACATCTGGGCCAGCACCAACAGCCTTAAGAGCGGCAATGGCTTCCTTGGTCTTGGTGATAGTTTCGAGTTCGCTGGAAACAACGAGTGGGACTTCTGGGATCTTTTCAGCACGGTGGCCACGAGCAATTACGAGAGGAGCAACGGCGGAGGCAGCAATGGCGGAAGCAGTAGCGTATCTCTTTTGGTTGTGGTTGACCTTGACGTTCCACTTTCTCCAGACCTTGGTTGGAGCAAAAAGACGACCACCACGGCACATGTTACCGAAAGCAGCTTGACCGGATCTGTGGGTACCACCACCACCGACACGTGGAATACGAGCGACAGCACGACCAGTACCCCAAGATTCAGCAGAGGTTTGTTCACCAGCATTGCTAGCAACAGCGTAAGCTTGACGCTTGTTCTTAGCAACACCCTTCCAAACGGAGTGAACAATGTCAGTTCTGATTGGGGCCTTGAAGACGGCTGGGACAACAACGTTGGAGGTTGCAGAGGAACCGGAAAGAGAGTAGACGGAGATTTGAGGGCGAGACATTTTGACGTCGTTGGTGGTTGGTATGTCGATGTAGAATCAGGATCGTCGTCAGTATTGAATGGAGGTTTAGAAGTTTTTCGCTTTTTTTTTTTTTCTGAGAAGGAGCTCTCTGAAATTTTGGCCATTCCTAAAAGTTTATTCAATAGTGAATATCAAGGAATGAAACAAATTGACTGTTTATTTCCAAATTAGGAACCCTACTATTTTCAGAGATCTTTGGTCATGTGAGTCTACAAAGGTTTATTACATTTAAGTTACAGACAATGTCATTGCAATCTAGAAAGGGGACTAGGTTAAATACGAAGCTTAATTTACACTGTTCATGGCACCACAATAAGTCTAAAATTTTGCCTTTATCTTTCTGTGTGTAAAATAATCATAATACTAATAATAAACATATACTGGTGTGAAATTTACTATAGAATATGTTAATTGTAGCTGCAAAAGTATCAATAACGAAACTTTTATTAATCATTGGTGATATTAAGCTGAGCAATTAAAGAGAGAGGAGGTTTATATAGAGGACTTGTTCTGTAAGTGTTGGGATTATTGCTGCTGTGCATGATTACAATATACCAAGTGTGTGTGTGTGTGTGCAGCCAGCCAGTAGTATATATTTAGCAGCACTGTGTTCTACCAACTGGTATTAGCAGTACTACCAGTATCTGCCGCAAATCCCTTATCACCTCTCAAAGTGGCAGTAGCCTTATTGCTATAGCCAAAACACCATCAATATTCTAATCATTTGCCAATACTCAAAATTTTATATATAAACTACCTTTTCTTCCAATTTTTCTTCAGTTCTTTCCTATTATCCATACTTTTTTTTTTTTATAAAATTTATTTATTTATTTATTTTATTCAAATATCAAAATATACACATAATAAATTTTTCAATTTTTGAATTGACTTGATAACAGCTTGTACATATTCAAAGAAAAAAATATAGAATGTCTCAGCAATCGTCAACTACCCCTCAAGATAACCTCCCTAATGCAGTCAAAATCGACCCATGGTTAATGCCCTTTGCAGATGCCATTTCTCGTCGAAAAGCAATTTCTGAAGATTGGTTAAAGCGTTTAGAACACGACGAAGGTGGTATTGTCAAATTCGCAGAAGGTTACAAAAAGTTTGGTTTTCAAATTGATGAAAAAACAGGCGATGTTGTTTACAGAGAATGGGCGCCTAATGCAATTGCAGCTTCACTCATTGGAGATTTCAACAATTGGGATAGAAATGCCAACCCAATGACTGTTGACGAATACGGCGTTTGGTCAACAACAGTCAAGGCCTCCTCTCCTGGAGTTCCTGCCATTCCTCATAAGTCAAAAGTTAAAATCACAATGAAGATCCCTGGTGGTTCATGGATAGACCGTATACCTGCCTGGATTACTCGAGTAGAGCAACAATTGGAAGTCTCTCCAGTTTACGACGGTATTTTTTGGAATCCACCTGAAAAGTATGTTTGGAAAAACACCTCACCTCCTAAACCTGACGCAGTCAAGATTTACGAAGCGCACGTGGGCATTTCAACCAGTGAACCAAGAGTCGGAACCTACAAGGAATTCACACAAAACGTTCTTCCAAGAATCCACAAGTTGGGTTACAATACAATTCAATTGATGGCCATTATGGAGCATGCCTACTATGCTTCATTTGGTTATCAAATTACCTCATTTTTTGCAATTTCTTCAAGATATGGTCCTCCAGAAGACTTGAAGGAACTCATTGACACAGCTCATGGCCTCGGAATCACAGTTCTTTTGGATGTTGTTCATTCGCATGCTAGTAAAAATGTTTTGGACGGTATTAATAACTTTGATGGTACTGATTATCAGTATTTCCACGGCGGTCCCAAGGGACAACACGACTTGTGGGATTCCCGTTTATTCAATTACGGTAAGCACGAAGTACTGAGATTCTTGCTCTCCAACTTGCGATTCTTCATTGATGAATATCACTTTGATGGGTTTAGATTTGATGGTGTTACTAGTATGCTTTATCACCATCACGGTATTGGCACGGGATTTTCCGGAGGTTACCACGAATACTTTGGACCTGCTGTCGATGAAGAGGGTGTTGTTTATCTCATGCTCGCCAACCTAATGCTCAAAAAACTAAATAAGAATATCATAACAATTGCTGAGGATGTCTCGGGAATGCCAACGCTCTGCTTACCCAATGAAGACGGCGGTGTTGGTTTCGACTACAGATTGGCAATGGCTATCCCTGATATGTGGATTAAATTGCTAAAGGAAAAGACTGACGAAGAATGGGATATGGGCAATATCTGCTTCACGCTTACCAATAGACGGTACTTGGAAAAGACTGTCGCTTATGCCGAGTCCCATGACCAAGCCTTGGTTGGTGATAAAACATTGGCGTTTTGGCTCATGGATAAGGAAATGTACACCCACATGTCTGTACTTTCTGATCCAAACCCAATCATTGACCGAGGCATTGCTCTCCACAAAATGATTCGATTTATTACACACGCTCTGGGTGGAGAGGGCTGGCTAAATTTTGAAGGCAATGAGTTTGGTCACCCTGAGTGGTTGGATTTTCCTCGTGAGGGAAACAACAGCTCTTTCCAATACGCAAGAAGACAATGGAACTTGGTCGATGACCCTCTTCTCAAGTACAAGTTTTTGAACGAGTTTGATGTTGCCATGGAACATCTTGAAGATAAGTACAAGTGGCTATCAGCTCCTCCAGCTTATGTTTCATTGAAACACGAAGTCGATAAGGTTATTGCTTTTGAGCGTGCCGGGGTGTTGTTTGTCTTCAACTTCCACCCAACTAACTCGTTTAACGATTATAGAATTGGTGTTGAAATTCCAGGAACCTATAGAATTGTTTTGGATACTGATTCAGAAGAGTTTGGAGGATTTTCCAGAATTGATCACGAAAAGACTAGATGCATCACTACTCCTTTGGAATGGAACGGTCGCAAAAACTTTATCCAAATATATCTTCCTTCCCGTACAGCATTAGCCTTTGCATTAGAAGAAACCTTGTAAATGTGATATATACAATTATACATATTTTGAGGTTTTTTTTTTTTTTTTTTTTTTTTTTTTTTTTTTTTTTTTTTTTTTTTTTTACAAAGCAAAATATAATATTAATGATAATACAAACATAAATACATTCACACACATAAATAGTTTATGAATAAATATTTTTAAAAATGAAATAATTTTAATATATACGTCAGTTGTTATTATTTATGCTATAAAAATATAAGCTAAGTTATTAATAGTTAGACAAAAAAAGTATTGAAAATTAAATGATTTATTTAGGTCCAATCATTTCTTCAGGTCTAACCCATTGGTCGAATTCTTCAGCAGTCAAGACACCGAGTTCAAGAGCAGATTCCTTAAGAGTGATACCCTTTTTGTGAGCGTTCTTAGCGACTTGGGAGGCCTTGTCGTAACCAATCTTAGGGTTGAGGGCAGTGACCAACATGAGGGATTCTCTCATGAGTTGTTCAATACGCTTCTTGTTGGCAGTGATGCCTTCGACACAGTGGATGCGGAAAGATCTGCTGGCGTCACCAAGAAGTCTGATGGAAGAAAGCAAGTTGGAGGCCATGACGGGCTTGAAAACGTTCAATTCGAATTGGCCAGAGGCACCAGCGTAGGTAATGCAGGCGTGGTTACCAAAGACCTGAGTGCAGACCATAGTCAAGGCCTCGTTTTGGGTCGGGTTGACCTTACCAGGCATGATAGAAGAACCAGGTTCGTTTTCAGGGAGGTGGAGTTCGCCGTATCCGCATCTTGGACCAGAACCCAAGTATCTAATGTCGTTGGCAATCTTGAACAAGGAGACAGCGACGGTGTTCAAAGCGCCAGAGGCCTCGACAATGGCGTCGTGGGCAGCAAGAGCTTCAAACTTGTTGGGGGCAGTGTAGAATTGCTCGCCAGTGAGCTTGGTGACGGTATCGGCAATGGCCTTGTCAAAACCCTTGCGGGTGTTGAGTCCGGTTCCGACGGCAGTACCACCTTGGGCAAGGAATCTCAAACGGGGGAGAGTGTCCTTGACACGATCAATGCCGTTCTTGATTTGGGTAGCATAGCCGGAGAATTCTTGACCAAGAGTCAATGGGGTAGCATCTTGAAGATGGGTTCTACCAATCTTGATAATGTCGCTGAATTCCTTGGACTTGTCATCAATAGCCTTGTAAAGGGCCTCCAAGTTTGGAAGAAGGTGTCTTGTGATTTGGAGAACTGCAGCAATGTGCATAACAGTTGGGAAGGTATCGTTGGATGACTGGGACATGTTGACGTGGTCATTTGGATGGACTGGGGACTTTGTTCCGAGCTTGCCTCCAAGGATCTCAATTGCACGGTTGGAGATGACTTCGTTAGAGTTCATGTTGGATTGGGTACCAGAACCAGTTTGGAAGACAACGAGAGGGAAATGGTCTGTGAGCTTTCCGTCAATGACTTCCTGGGCAGCTTGTTGGATGGCTTCACCAATCTTTGGGTCCAAACCGTAGGTCATGTTAACGGTAGCGGCAGCCTTCTTGAGGATACCAAAAGCCTTGATGAGTGGTTCAGGAAGCTTTTCACGCTCACCACCAATCTCAAAGTTTTGAAGAGAACGTTGGGTTTGGGCACCCCAGTATTTAGAATCATCGACTTCGATTTCACCGAAAGCATCAGTTTCAATTCTCTTACCCTATATATATTTATACAATTGAAATCATCAACACAATATTCACTTGGAATTTGGTTGATGTATTTTCAAAAGGTTTGTTAGTTTTTATTTTTATATTTTTTTTCTTTTTTCTTTTGAGTATACATTTCTGGGGTAGTTGAGACATAATTAAAATAATAAAAAAAAACATACCAAAGCATAAGCAGAAGCTGAAAAGTTTCTTCTGAAAGAAGAAACAGCAACTGATCTAGAGGAGGCAAAATTTCGGATCATTTTGAAAGTTTTGATTGAGAACAGGTGGTGATTCTATAAAGAAAAGAGTTTTTATTTGTTAACTTTTAACAGTCTAACAATAAATAAAAAAAAAGGGAAAAGAAACAATTGGAAAAAAAAAAAAAAAATCTAGTTTTTAAATTCTAGTGGGGTGTCTGCAAAACTCCATAGTGAAGGTTGATCCAGGTTTCCGAAAAGTGCTCGGACTGCAAAAAGACCGAATGGAGCCTTTTGATTGGTTGGAATTTACGCGGTACGGTGAAATTTTACAACGTTGAAACTGCTCTTTTGTTATAGATGATAAATTAAAACCATATACAAATTTCATTACATATCTACATACAAAACAATCCTTGTTTAATACATGTCTAATACGGTCTAAACCTATTCTTTTGTCTCATCTCTGCAATCTTTTGTTTGTCTTCATTGAATTTTCTCAGTAAGTCATTAGTGGCCTTTTTCTTACGTTCTCGGACTTGGAACCGATAGAAATCGACATTTTCCATCTTCTTTCTCTTCTTTTCTGCTTCCTTCTTGTACATTTCCTGTTTGGCTGCCTCTCTTTCTGCTATGTGGGCTGCAGTCATTATACCGGGCTTGGGAGGAGCAAGGACAAGAGTGAACCCGTCCTCGTCAACGAGCCCGTTCTTAGACAGTCGTTGTCTCTTTTGTTGTTCTTCGTTTTCGTTGTATGCTTGCAGGAAATTGTTGACGCTTTGTAAGAGTTCCTCTGGATCTGGAATTTGTGAATCCGCCATTCTGAGGTATTTTGAGTAGCCGTAGTATTTTGACACTTCGTTTTCGGGGACCTGTGGCCACATGAGCTTTTTCTCTAACTTGTGTGCTTGTTTGGCCTTTGATAACAGTCTGTTGCACGAGGCCTTGTCTACTAGTACTACTTGTCCTTTGCTGCCGGGTTCTGGGAAATAGTGCTCGACAATTACGCCTGCCATGTCTTGGAACAGTGATTTGATTTGTTCAAATGTGTTTATTACTGGTAGATTGACTACATATACGGTTCTTTCTGAGAAGTCTACTCCGTCGTCGTCGTCATCTTCGCCATTGGCGCTCTTATTCTTTCTTGTTTGATGTTTTTTCATATACAATACATGGTATACTGGACTAGTTTTATCATTATTGAGAATAACAGGAACTACTGTAAATCCGTTTATTTGGTCAACAAAGCTTTTTGTCTTCATTTTTTGTTGTTTTTGTAGAGTACTGTATGTATTTGTGTATATATATATGATTTGAGATATTTCAGCTGGAGTTTAAGCCATGTTAAAGAAATAGAGGAAAATTTTATGGACGACAGGTACAAACCTAACCCATGGCCATATTACTTAATTTTTTTTTCTTTTTTTTTACTTTAGTATTTTTATTCTTAATACTGTATTTATTTTATTTATTTATAAATTATAGCTTTTTCGTTTTTATTTAATAAGTTTGTCATATATATATTTTTTTTTATCTCTGTTATTTTAAAATGTATGATCCAGCAAGGGATTCATGGAATGGTGAGAAGGAAGAGGCACAAGCGACAAAACCTTCTTCTCAGCCAAAATCCCCACAAGAAGAAAAAACTTTGAGCACATCTTCAGAGCCTGTCAATGAAGAATCCAATACTTCAATAGAAAAGGACAAAGAGCCTTTAGCAAAACCAGAACTTACAGATGAAAAATCTCTAGAGACAAAGCCAGAACCCTTTGAAAAGCACGAAGAAACTCTAAAAACTGAAGATGAATCCAAATCAAATACCAAAAAACGGCCGTTGAGTAAAAGCGAAGACCGTGAATCAAACAAACACACTACTAGTACTACTACTATCCCAGAAAAATCTCAAGACAACAAGCAAGAAGAAAAAACAGACAGTAAATCTGCATCATTGCAATCGGACAATCATTCACAAGAGCAAGTTTCTCAAGATTCAAATCCGACTAAATCTCCTCCACGGAAACGCCGACTTCCCAACAGCAGAATCTCAAATGAAGACCGTGCCAAAAAGACACAACAACTACGCGACCGAATGGAGAAAATTGAGAGACAAAACGACAGCGATCAATACAACAACAATCGACCACGAGACAATGTGGAGATGGTAAAAAGCCATTATAACCAGCGTCCTGATCAAGGTCACGAAGGCCGCCAGCGCTCACCAATCATCAAACTCCGGTCTTTCAACAATTGGGTCAAGGCCACGCTCATCAGCATGTTTTGCCAGCGCGGGTACACCGTGCTTGATATCGGGTGCGGGAAAGGCGGCGACCTCACAAAATGGGGGAAAAACAGAATCAGCGGATACATTGGTATCGACATTGCCGATGTCAGCGTGAGCCAGGCAAGGAGCAGGTACGAAAACTCCAACATGCTCAATTTCTGGGCCGATTTCTGTGTCGGCGACCCGTTTTCGCAGCGCGTCGACGAAATTGTGCACCCAGACGCATTCCCTGTAGACATTGTGTCTTGCCAGTTTTGTTTACACTACTCGTTTGAGTCGGAAGCCCGGGCAAGGAAACTTCTTGAAAACGTGAGCTTTGCACTCAAACCGGGCCACTTTTTCATTGGTACTATCCCCAACTCTGATGTGTTTGTAAAAAATATTCGCAGACTGGGGACAGAAACGAGACGATGGGGGAACAAGTTTTATTCAGTAGAGTTTGTGACTGATCCTCCGAAAGATGGCATTTTTGATCCGCCGTTTGGACACAAGTACAATTTCTTTTTGGAAGATGCGGTAGGGGACGTTCCGGAATACGTTGTTCCCTTTGAAGCCCTGATAGAGCTTGCAAGGGACTACGGATTGGAACTTGAATACCGCAAACCGTTTTTAAAAGTGTTTGAACAGTTTTCTAATGATCCAATGGCCATGAACACTGCAAGAAGAATGAAGGTGCTGAAAGACGATAATAGTCCTGGTATTGAGGGCGATGAGCGCGAGATTGCAGCCTTTTACGTTGCTTTTGCGTTTCGTAAAGTATGAGATGATGAATTTAAATATGTATTTTTATATTACCTTTATTAACTCTATATATGTAATTTTTAAAAAAAAAACAAACAACATTAAAAGAATTGATTATTACCAGCCATCCCAAAAAAAACTCAAATATTCAGGTACCTTCTTTTCGCGTAGATTACATACGGTTGAAAAGTCATTACCTAGTGAATCAATTTTGTCTTGAATGATTTGTGTAAACAGTTCTAAGGAGCACGAGCCAACGGGTCCATCTCTGCAGTATTTTAGTTCTGAATTGTCTTTTTCTTTTTTTGAAACAAAACTTATTGGCACAACAGCATCGTTGACTACTAATCTCACATATCGTTCTTGAGATGTTGTATTGACAAGTCTTTCAAAAGTGATAGTAGCACCCATTGGTGTCAAGTCTCCCTTTACCCAAGGATGATCCAGCAAATGCTTTTGTTTTTTCTTCTTTTGGTTGTTGCTCATCAGATCTTTTTTTCCATCATTTTTTCCGTTTATCCATTCTTCAATAATGGGGAGCGATTCATGAGACAAATCTTCATAGCCATCTGAAAAAACACCCAGTGCAGAATACAAAAAGTTCATCTGAGTGTCATGAGCAAAAGAAAAATATGCAGGGAGAAGTTGTGATGGTTCCCCTTTGCTGCTGCTGCTGCTGCTGCTGCTACTATTACTACTATTAATATTTTTCAAGTCTTGTATAAGAAGTGTCAACGTCGCATTGAGATACACTGTTCCAAAGAGTTTAGACATTGGATTTGCAGGCCCGTTTTTGAAGTAGTAGTAGATTGCGCGTGCATAACCATTCCTGATATGGTCTTTAGACGTAAACAAGGAACAAAATTGGTTGACTTTTTCGCGTGTAGCAATAATTTCATCATTATCTTGTGGTAGCGGAATGCCAGCAGAGAGCTCAAAACCACACAACTCTATTAAATTCTTTAAATCGCCCATTTCTAATGTTGTGCTTGACACAGAGTTGAAGTTATTTAGAATAAACCCATTGAGACGAGCAAGAGTCTCATTCATTTCATTAGTAAAGTACCGTTTGTAGGCATAGTCCATGTGGTAGGTTCTATCGTAGTGCTCTTCGCAGCTCCGTTCTGGAGTAAGCGTGTTGGCCCCTTGAGACCTAGACTCTGGAATAATCAAGACTTTTGGCCAAAAAGTGTATTTTCTAGAGCCATCAATTTCCTCCTTTCTGGCCACATAAGATTCTTCAAATGCCTGTCTAAGCCCCTCAGAAAACTTGTGCGCCGTGATTATATCTCGATGCGAAGACGCAGCAAATATTGGATACACTAGCGAGTTGTTTGGCTCGATTGTACCTGGATCGTACCAGTGGATAGTTTTAGACGGTCTACTTTCTAGGTGGTAGTCGTCCTTTTCTTCATATTCTTTATCTTCTTCATAGTAATTAATATTGTTGATTCTTTCAAATCTTGAAAAGTTGCCCTTGTTATTAATCAAGTTTGAATTTCCCCCATTCTCTTGTCGATCAAACCATTGTGCAAATAGTTTTTCGTACCTGCTGAATATCCGTTTACCTTTCAGGTACGCTGACTGCTCACCAAACTCAGTGAGTTGCCCATATAGTTTATCGTTGTCTACATAGTACTGGTACCTGTGAAGAAAAGCAAGCGGGCCTGAAACAGTACATGAATCCCGTTTTTCATCTTTTTGTAAAAACTGTTTTACCAACCCATTTTCATATTGCTCATCGATATCAGTTTGTCTAAACGTTTTTTGTAAATGCCTTTTAGCCAGATCTTCAAGTTCTTCTTCTTCTTCTTTTTTGAAAGCAGATTCTGGATCATGTTTTGATAATAAGCTTTCTAAATGGGGCCAAAGTGATCCACTACCGCTTTGACAAGCTTGAAGCTTTTGTAAAGTTTTATGGATTTTGAATCCCTTGCCAACAGTAGGATACCGCTCGTGGTGTCGACCTATTAAAGAAACAAAATCAACTTCAATGTCTGGTGGCAGGAGAATTGGCGCAAAGTTTGTATCATAATAATCGTCTTGTGCACTGCCACCACCGTCCTGTGTTAGTCCTAGGTATGGAACGCCAAAGACAAAACTGGGATAAGGAGTAAATGGCCCGTTTCCTCCTAAATGCTGGTACAAATCAAACTGGTTGTTTGACAGTTTTAAATTTGGAATACTATAGAGCTGTTTGATTCCGCCGTAGAGTAGAAATGTAACTACAGCATGGAATGTAAATACTATTACTAGTAGTAATAAAGATACCATTTTCACAGACTTTTTTTTTTTTTTTTTTTTTTTTTTTT
>CBXB010000113.1:5864-46492 GCA_000817185.1 Magnusiomyces clavatus CNRMA 12.647
TTTTTTTTTTTTTTTTTTTTTTTTTTTTTTGTGTTTTTGAAAGCCTTATAAAACCGCGTTTTATGTGAAATAGATGCAAAGAATTATATACAGTCATGTAAATAGAATGAATATATTTCCCGTTGTTTTATGTGAATCGTTAAATCTATAAAATTGACATCAAATAAAAAAAACAAAAAGTTTCAATAAAAATCTATAAAATACAGTGGTTTGTTTAAAAAAGATTCGTGCTGTTTTTAAATTTTCAATAAAGTCTTTAATCTTTCATAAACAAAAAATGAGCATGCAAACATGGGTACAACCTTGATATAGCCTATAGTCAGTCCAACAAAAAAGCCTCGAATACCCGAAGTTTGATAAATAACGCGACAGGTTTTAAGCATACCAATACTTTCGCCAGTAACACCACTTACTTGTATTCTTCTTCTAACTACCTCAAGAGGATAAGAAGCTGTTTGAGCTGCCATACCTGCTAACCCGCCTGCCATCAGTTGAGCCCAGCTGTTTAAAGGCTGGCGATGCGCTTTGTAGAGATTACGATCTTTCTTTGATAATTCTTCTAATCGTGTAATTTCCTCGGGAGGCATCACGTCCATTACTGCGTAGGGTGCAAGGTATGAAGATCTAAAGATATCGTGAAATAGGTCGTGTGCCCAGAAGGAGACACCGGCATAAGGAATCATCCCAGCAATAGTAGGTGTGAAACCTCGATAGAAATTTGATATACCTTTGATAATGCCGCGTATTGAAGATCTATCGACTGATGTTTGCAATTGTAAAGGTTGCCCAGGTGCTGCTATTGAAGACTGAGATGCCAATCCAGATGGTTTAGTGCCATCTTCACGGTAAATGCGAATGATTGTTTGAATCAACTTTCCACCCTTATAATCATAATGGTGCTTATGGGGCTGAAAAGCTGGCTTGAATTCTCCATGGATAGAAGGAGCCTGAAGACTTTTGGTTTCAAAAGCAAGTCGGACTCTGAGTAAATCGAGTGGATATGTAACAAAAACAGAAGAAACGCCGGATATAGAGCCTGCTAAAAACCTTCTTACGGTGGTTTCCTTTTCTTTTGAAGGAATCAAAATTGCTCTGACCTGTTCGTACATGACAAACTTTGTTGCAGCATATGGAAATATTCTAAGCAAAGTTGCAGAGTGGCCCTGAAATAAGCCCAGAATGCCCTGTGTTTTGTAGATTTCCTTACCTGCACGATAGAATCCAAACCAAGAGCCTGTAAACTTTTTGAACTCTGGGTTGGAAGTTTGGAAAAGAATTTTGACACGGTCTAGAGGTGCAATTAAAGTTTTTGCAGTTGTTCCGGCAAGTCCTCCAGCTATACTGCTTCGTATGATATAGTCTAGGGATTGTTTGTCTATCACTTTTTGGTCTATTGTCGTTAGTTTTTCGTTTTTATCTGATGATTTTGGTTTTGAACTTGATGGTGAATCGTTGTCTAGTCCAGTTAGTGAATATGATGATGATATTGATGGTTTTGAGGGCAAAGCTAAATCGTATGAAGTTTCGTGTCCTTCGTTATTGATCCCTAAGGCTTGCGGTGGTAAATATGCATTTGAAATGGTATTTTTCAAGATATGAAGTGAGTTTGTTGAATCCGAATCTGTTGATTTCAATTTCTTTTGCTTTGAAAGCGGTAGATTGTTGTCTGAAGGTGTATCAGCACCCGATGCATTGGGTGAAGAAGAATGTGGATCAGACATATTTAATGACAATGAAAATACGTTTGAGGTAGTAAAAGAGGAGGAATCCTCTTGAAAAGAAAATAAAGATGGTTTGGACAAAGATTCTGCGTTTTGAAGCAAGTCTTTTTGAAAATTCTGGGACTTTTTTGAGACGTTTGGAAAAGAAGAAGTTTGTTTTTCTGTTGCAGATTTGGTAGTAGAGTAGGAAAGAGGAAAAAATGAGGGGCTGTTCTGGGTATCTGCAAACTCCGGGGTAGTCATTAAAGCTAATTAGTACTGCAATTGACCGGTATGTATTAATATACTTGCAAAAATACAAAAACAAAAAGAAATGCTGATAAGATTCTAAAAATCCAATTTTTCTTACAATTCAAGTCAATAGTAATAAAAATAAAATAAATTCTAAATGGGAAATTTTACTTTAAAAAAAAAAGTATTTTTTTTAATTTATAATTTTTTTAGTGAAATCAACAGCTATTGAAATCTTTTTAAATTCTTTTTTCGTCAGTTTCTCCGCAGTCTATTGAAAATTCTTTAAGCTTTGATCACGAGGGTGTGCTTATGTAATGTACGTTGAAACCGGCGTCAAAACCGGGAGGGCGGACAATTCTGTCTAAACCCATAATCCTACTTTCCTGTGTAATGATTGGAGGAAGTATTATCGGTTGAATAAATGAGTCTCGAAACCCGAAAAAAATCAAACACAATCTGTTAAATTCAACTTAAAATAACTGCATAGTTCAAGCCAAAAAAACTTTCAAAATGTTACATTTAATTTATATGATTATATACCTACAAATCTTGAAATAGATTTACTCTGTTAGTAATGTTATTGACAATATTGTAACCTAGGAATTATTGAGTCAAAAATCCTGATTATAAATACAATTCTGCGTGTTTGATTGTTACCAAATCCAAGATTTTCTTTTTAAAAAAAAAAAATAGCTTTAATTTATATCTGAATAAAAAATAAAAGTAAAAAAACAAGAGAAAAAATACACAAAGTAAATATATCAACTATTATTAATAAAAGTGGTTAAAAGTTAGATTTATCAATAACATTTAAGTTGGTAAATGGTACTGGCAAGATGCTATGGTTCAACTTTTTCATATGAAATCTAAATCAAAAAAATATACTTATAGATTTGATTATGTTTGATTAGATCTAGAAAACATTTCAATTTATTACAAATGATTACATAACACCGACTTGAAAACTGTAACATAGCTGTCATAAATCAAATACTCAAATTATTTTTACTACCATCTCAATTAGAAAAAATTTTTCAGCATTTTGAATTATACCCTTGTTTTAATCAACAGAGCAGCTTAATATAGTCTTTGCCACTTATCAAAACCAACATTAACCAAAATGGCCACAGAACTAGAAAAGTAAGTTTTTATTTTATTTTCTCTCCTATAAATTGAACAATTTCTCTTTTCCTCATTTTCTCATTTTCACTTACTACCTCAAAATCATTGAAAAATTACTAATGACATCTTTATCATCCAGGCCTTTAGCAGACACCAAAATCAGTTGGGACGACGATACGGAAGAAATTCCACCAACAACTACAACTGAAAACCCTGATGGAACTAAGACTATTATTTCATATAAATACAATGAGAACGGAAAATTAGTCAAGATCACAACAAAAATCAAAACTACTGTTCAAAAAGTCCAGCCTCAAGTTGCTGAAAGAAAGAAATGGACCAAGTTTGGCTTTGCTTACGGTAATTCACCCGGTCCTTCCAACGATACTACCACATTAACTGAAGAAATCCCATTCAAAATTGCACTCAACACAGATAAATCCAAGGCTAATGATAATCAATCTGATGCTGCACAAAATGCCGCCAACCAACTAAAACACAGCGAAGCTAAGGTCAAGTGCCGTAACTGTCAAGGAGATCACTTTACTACTAAATGTCCATTGAAGGGTCTTGTATTTTCCACAGAACCTGCTGCTCAAAGCACAACAACTACTCCAGCCAGCTTTGCCGCTGCTGCTGCCTCAAGCACAAGGTCCTCTTATGTAGCGCCACATCTCCGTAACAGAGGAGGAGCTGCTGCTGGTGGTAGTGACAGATCAACAGGACAAGCTTATGCTGATAAGGAAGAAGCAACTCTTAGGGTTTCAAGTTTGGGTGAAGATGTTGTTGAAGAAGATTTGTACAAACTTTTCGGAAAGTATGGTACTGTATTAAGATGCAACATTATCAGAGATAAGGACACAGGTCAAAGTAGAGGCTTTGGGTTTGTTGTTTTCCACGACCACAAGATTGCTCAACGTGCTGCTGAAGAATTGAACGGCTTTGGTTTAGACAATTTGATTATGAAGGTTGATTTTGCCAACAACAACAGAAAATAAATTTGATATTTTTTATTTTTATGACTAAAAGTTTTTTTTTTGTTTAAATTTGTAATCTTTCAATAAGATCTGTATTTCTATAAAGGTTTATATATGATTTTATTACATTTATGAAATTAAACAATCTATATGGGGAAAACTTAATAAATACACCTTCTAATTCATTTATTTCTAGGAATTTTATTTTACATACACTTTGTATGAATGATATCTGGGTTTTCATGCCACTCGTCTACATTCACCCAGAGTTTTTTAAATGTACTCAAACCAGCAAGAATAGAACCTCCAATCCAAGTAGAGTACTTTCTCTCTGGAGGAGCATATATTTTGATTTTTGTGTTTTTTGGACCGCTTTTTCTAAGCTCGTGTAATAGTCTATCACCAAACCCGTTCATTAACGTAGTGCCGCCAGATAAGACAATACCTTGGTATAAGCCACTCCGTAGATCTAAATCAGTTCTATCAATTGCTGTTTGAATTACTTGATGAAGTCCTGGGTCTTCAGATCCTATTAAATCTGGAGTAAAAAGTATTTCAGGAGCCCTGAATCTTTCTGCTCCAAGATTTAATTCTCTACCATCAGGTAATCGGAAAATATGAGGTCTTAGAGGAGACTGATTCATTTCGTTTTCTCCACCAGAACTAGGATTTAAACCAGTGTTTGAACTTCCAGCATTTGCGTTATCAGTACTGGTACCCGACGAAATATTTCCACCAGCTCTAGCATCGGCAAGTTTTTGGGCCCCAGTTTTTGTAATATCTGATGTAGCAGTCATTGTCGTTAGCGTAGATAGAGGGTGTAGTCTGTTTTCCATTCGTAATGTTGCCCAAACGCGTTCTTCTTTTCTCGGATCAATTGCTAAATAGCAACATTTTTCTTTAATCTCTCTAACAATTTCTCTTTCAGCTGAAGTTGTTAATAAAACTCCGGATTTTCTCAGTAATTTTTGTAAATGCACAGTTACGTCTCTTCCTGCTAAGTCGATTCTTTGAATAGCATTATCAATAGAAAATCCTTGAAAGACAGGGACAGCATGAGAAACACCATCGCCAGAATCCAGCACAAGACCTGTAGTTTTACCACTAGCATAAAGTGCCAACACAGCTTGTATAGAAAGATACAATGCAGGCACATTGAATGTTTCAAAAAAAATTTGAGCAGCTTGATCACGGTTCGCTCTGGGGTTCAATGGAGCTTCTGTTAAAAGCACCGGATGTTCTTCTGAAAGTATATGTAACTCGTCATTATAAACATATTGCCAAATACGTTCCATATCATCCCAGTCTGTGACAATACCATGTTCTAACGGATACTTTATTTTTAAGAGGCCTCTATTTCGTTGAGCATTATTTCCAATGAAAGTATCTCCTTCTAAAGCCCCTGCCATTATTCTCGAATGTTTGGGACGTCCGACACTATATGAGAGTTAGAAACAGTAATTAAATTCATATTAGTAAAATAATAAAAATACATATTTTCCTTACTGTACTTACAAGGAGGGGAAAAATGTTTTGGGTTGTTCTTCGCCAGCAAAACCTGCTTTGATTGTACCAGAACCCTATTCAAAATGTGCTATAGTGGGTTAGAAAACAACGTATATTTGTAATATCTACTCCAGTCACATACATTGTCAAAAATGACAGGTTGGTTTAGCAGTATATCGTCATATTCCATTTTGTGAGGATCTCTCAAAAACTTGTTGATTCAATGTGTCTGGTTGAGGAATGGTTTCAATTTCTACAGAAATATAAATTTGTGACAAAAGTGTCAGTAATGTAACCATTATTTATTACAAGTCATCAACTGCATTTATTCCTTTACTTTGTCACCCAATAACTCTATAATTATAACGCATCTTCTTCTCAACCAAGTTATATTCTCTTTACTCGTTTTTACATTTAAGAATATAGATATTTATTTCAACACTCAAATTAAAGGTTTTTAGAAGTTTCGAGAAATATAAAATACTTACAATGGCATCCCAATTTGCTGCTCAAGTCATTGCTGATACCCCTCCAGGTGAATTAACAAGTGTTATCGATGATTTACAAGTTTTGGCGGAAGAGACTCCTGGTCTTGTTCGTGAGTTAGACGATCAAGTTGCCAAATATAATATTGATCAATTTACCATTGTCGAACTTGAAGGTGGAAAAAAGGTAACTTTTAATAGTTTGTTAATATACTTGTTTTACACTCTACTTCTAACTTCTTGAACATTTCATTTCATACTTACTTTCACAGACTCTAATCACACCTTTCAATCAAGCAGAAGATGTGTTTTTTGACCCCGTACTTCAAAAGCAATTTGAGTACAACCATACATCTGGACGTGTAACTAACGTTTCATCATATTCGGGTCCAAATAAATATACTGAACTAGTTGCATCATTGCACAAGTCTCTTAGTAAATATGTTAGTGAGCATTATCCATCTTCTTATGGTTTTGGAGTTTTTCCACAACCAGACAACACAATTGCAATTGTTATAGTGGACAGCAAATACTCTCCGTCAAACTTTTGGAACGGTCGTTGGAGATCTTGGTATCTTTATGATCCAAGTAGTGGTAGAGTTTCTGGATCTATTGAACTTGACGTTCATTACTTTGAGGACGGGAACGTCAGAATGAAAACAAGAAAAGAAATAGGAATTGTAACTGATGAACAAACAAATGATAATTATGAAAAGACAGCTGTTGATTTGGTAGCTAAAATTGCTGCTGCTGAAACCAAATACCAAGAAGAAGTTAACCACACATTTGTAGGACTCAATGAAGGCCCCTTCAAGGCTTTGAGAAGACAATTACCAGTCACCCGTTCTAAGATGAATTGGGGTAAAGCTATGGGTAACTACAGACTTGGAAAAGGTATGTGCGTCATTTCAGTTTCTAGTTGAGATAATTTTCTTATACTAATACTTTTCTTTCTCATTATTTATTATAGATATTGGAGGTGCACATTGAAGAACCAATGATTTAGATATAGCCCAATTAAAATCTATAATATCATACTTTACATAGAAACTTGGAAAGTTCAATATATATAAAACAAAATATATCAATTCAAAATCAGTAATTTAAATGATTAACTCATTAGATACATGAATAGTCAATGTTGCTTGTTTAGAGACGTTACATGGATAAAGTCTAAGTATAGTACATTTTTTTTTTTTAAAAAAAAGGGAACCCAGTTAAGAAGTGTCAAAGAGGCATGGATGATAAATATTATGTGTAAAAACTGTTCCAATCTTTAACCAAACAGATGAAATAAAACATACAGTCCCAGTACTATAGCCACAGCCACAGCAGCTGTTTTGAATATTGGTGACCCTGCCTGTACAGATCTAGCTAACCTGGTAGATGAAGTTTTAACGGATGTGAATATACCATTTATAGATTCAGTGGCAGCATCAATATATGAATGATCAGAAGCCTGTTCGTAGATATCTGTTGTAACAGAGCGCAGCAGTGATACCTTTTTGTGAAGGTCGTTTAAACGGGAATCATTCTAAATACAACGCGTTATGTTAGAGTACAATAATATAAAATATAACCCAAAAATAAACTTACTTGTTCTTCGCGCTGATAAGCTTGTGATGACGAAGACATGGTACATATATATATATATATTTGGTAAAAAATAGAAAACAGTGTTAGACCTCAGTTGTTCAGATATCAACAGAAGACAGATCAGGAGAAGGGGGGTGTGTTGTTGTTACATCCAACGTTACATTACAACTTCATAATCTACTGGTGCAGTAGGCTGCTAAAAAATTGTCATGCATGTTTTGATAAACACCGCATCATCATGTGATTAACCGCGGGTTATAGAGTAAGATTATAATACCGTTTACTAGCCAAAGCATATATGCTTTTTTGTTCTCAAGCAAAACCCAAACTTTTGATGATTTTCCAAATTTTTTTATTTTTTTTTTCTTCTTTTCTTTTCAGCACTTCTCATCTTTAAGCAGAAAGAATGCCCAGTTAAATTACTACCTTTTTATTATAAGCCTTTCCAATGGGTTTTTTAAATCTTTTGCCTTCGGTCAAAATATTTGACCAATCTAATAATACTGCAAACACAAACATTACCGCAGAAAGCGACAATAATGAACAACCGACAGGCCCAATTCCTCGATCTGTTCAAGAACCACTAACCAATTGTATGTGTACATGTTTTGTTTCTCAGCTCTTTTGCTGGTGATTATTTTTGTAGCCTCCTACTAATGTTACAATTAAAGCTACTTCAAATATAGTTTCATCGTCTGAGCGACCAGAATCTTCCATACCATCTAACGCTGCAACACAGGAAGACATATCACGCTCACTATTGCATCCTAAAGCTTCATTCAAATCTCATTTAAACTCGTCAAATAGTTCTGCGATAACAACTCAAAGTTCTCCTTATAATAACAAACACTTACCAAATGAAGAAGCCTTTTTTAATGACACTTCAGATGGATTAGACTCTGACTCAGCATTGGATGATCAAACTACTACTGCATTACCATCTACAACGCAACTAAACCATTCTCAGTCAAATCATGCATCTTCTACAAACTTCGTCAACAATTCTGCACCAGGTGTTAATGCTTCCTCTTCTTTATCATCACCCAAGCCAAAAAACAAAACATTATCATCACCCTCTTCCACAAACTCAAAAGGTGGGTTTTTTTCCAAATTTCGTCGCAGTAATGCAGCTGCTAATAAAACTGCTCAACAAGATGAAAAAGAAGAGTATAAGCCTTTCAAGAAAAGAGATGAAGGCTGGAATGCTGGTGTTTTTGGGTTTGTTCCAAACTTCCCTACACCTCCAAAGTATATTTGGGTTCATGCGCACAAAAAACGGAATCGCGAATTCACTCGCATGTTTTTGGCTCAAGAATTAGGTGAAAAAACTAAATCCTGTAAAAATAGACGAAGGTCATCATCAGTTGATTCTTTTTCCCAACTCAGCGCAAATTCAGCGTCTTCAGAACCAGAAAATATTGATAACAACAATACTAAGAAAAAAGCCATATGGGTTGCGAAATTTAGTCCAGACGGAAAATATTTAGCCACCGCAGGTGCAGATCACATAATTAAAATATGGAAAGTCTTGTCAGATGCCAATGATCGGAAACTCTTTGAGCGTGAAATGATGTCGGCCGGCAGCGATGATGAATCCGAATCCTTTTCCTCACATCACCCACCATCACTTCAGCATACACTTTCAACATCTTCACAAGCAAGCAAATCGAACAGAAGGGGTTCAATACGAATTAGCAAAAAAAAGAATTTTGTTTCAGCACCAGTCTTTTTACCTAAGCCTATAATTGAATTCAAAGGACACGTTCAGGACATTTTAGATTTATGCTGGAGTAAAAACAACTTTTTGCTATCATCTTCTATGGATAATACTGCCAAACTATGGCATGTTCAATTTGTCGATTGCATCAAAACATTTCCTCATTCTGATTTTGTTACTTCTGTTGCGTTTCATCCAACGGATGACCGATTTTTTATTTCAGGTTCTCTAGATTGTCATATACGATTATGGAGTATCACAGAGTCTCGTATTGAATACCAAAGAAATGCACCAGATTTTGTAACCGCTGTAGCGTTTTCACCGGATGGCGCGACTGCTGTAGCAGGGTGCTTCGGCGGACAATGTTTATTTTTCGATACAGAAGAATTACGTCAAAAGAGTCAAATGATTGTCAAAAGTAGTCATGGTCGTAATTCCAATGGCTCAAGAATTACAGACATCCAAATTATTGATATGCCTACAAAGGTGTCAAACTATAGATCTCAAAATGGCTCCACTCCATCTCAAGCCATTAAGCGGGAAGCAATTAAGAGAACAAATGTTGAGAGAAAGATGCTGGTATCAACTACTGACAGTAGAATAAGACTGTACAATTTTTCGGATCGCACACTCGAAGCCAAATTCAAAGGGCATACTTCTTTACAAGGCCAAGTGCATGCATCATTTTCTGATTCCGGAACGTACATTATCTCCGGTAGTGAAGATGAAAAAACATATATATGGAGAACAAAACCAGAATCAGGGGACACTTCAAAGAAAAGAGAAAGTTATGAATACTTTCATTCCAGCAAGTCTAGTGTAACTGTTTCACTATTTGCTCCAAATGCTTCTCGCCGTTTATTATACAATTCGCGCGATCCTATTTATGACATTGCAATTCCTCCTCCGGTCATTTTGAAATCAAACTCATCTATGAATTCTAATTCTAACGCATCGATAAATACGGCTGATTCTGCCAGTTCTGGTAAGGTTGATCCTTTGGACGGTAACATTATTATCACATGTGATGAAGACGGTGTGATCAAAGTATTTAGGCAGGATTCAGCTTATGAAAGGCGTAAACAACAACAAGAAACAGCAAACTTAATACAAAAAAAGAAACTGAGTGGTGTAGCATTAAGTCCCTCTCAAAGTACAAAAGACGGAACAACATATGTTGGTACTGCTCGACCACATCTTTCCATGTCTTCTTCCAGCTCCCAGCAATTGAGCTATCAACGAGGATCTTCTTCTAGTAGACCTAGATATGAAGAGTACTTGAACAGTGGAACTAACTCGCATAAAGAGAGTCCTAAGTTAACTCATTCCGTATCATTCGATAGATCCAACTCAATGCTGAGTGACTATAGTTATGGAAGTAGTAATAATGGACATTTTGGCTTGCCGGTTTCTCCAAATTTAAGATATAACGACATTGATGATAACAAATCAAATGACACAAGATTGTCTCAATCGGGAGTAAACACTTACAACGTTCTCACAATGCCTTCTCAGTCGAATAAAAGCGTTTCATCTTCTTTATCTCCTACGCGTGAATCTAGATACCAAAGCTACAATAATCTGTATGACCACCCTGAATCATCCAGCATTTCGTCTACAGACTCATTTGACCCGCGAAAGGTGGTTGCGCAGGCCTTGAATGGCTACAATATGAACAACGGAAACCACAATAGTTCATCTTCACCAAAAAGCAACCACTCAGATCATGAACGAACTTCACACTCGCCTTTATCTAAAAACACTAGAAACTCGACTCAGCGCCCTAGTAACTCTTCTGCATATTCAGCTCCTGTCGTCCCAAGCACAGCCATGACAAGCCCAGGCTTGCAGTCGCATAGTACAGTTACAGTAGTCGCATCTGAGCAAAAGAGATCAGTTGATGACAGCAATAACAATAAAGATTCTTCACATGATGAAACAGAAGAGAATTCATTCATGAAATGCTCTTCCTGTGGTAGTACAGATTTCAAAGTTAAGCCTTCAAACTCTGGAAGACCCAAAATATTTTGTGTAAAATGTGGCCAACAATATTAATTTTTAATTTTTTTTTTTTTTTTTTTTTTTTTTTTAATATAATTTTTGTTTCTGTTTTAAATTTCATAAATTGTTTTTATTTTTTTTTTTTTTTTCAACATGAATTCGTAAATAGTTAATACAACAAGACATAATACAAGCTTGAGTAAAATAAAATAAACCAATTAAATAAGTATATTCACATATATTTACTTAATTATGTATAATTCAAAGGCTAATAATAATAAAATATAGAAAAAAAAAAAAAGTGTCTAATCTAATGATATGAGAAACAACTAATTCAATTGATTTGTTGCTTTAAAGCCATCCCAAGCTTTGTTGATGGTAACAAAAACAGACTGTGCAATCATTTTTTGTTCTATATTAGCAGACCCAGGGATTTTATCTGGATGAGTTTTGGCAACAGCCTTCATGTAAATGATTTTTACTTTTTTGGGGAGGACCAAGTCAGCCATAGTGACCTTTTTCCATCCCAAAGAGGGCCAAAGAACCATGTCGAGGTTGGCAAGCAGGGCACGCAAGTTGTCTTCCTTACCCTTTCTCCAAGCCTCAATACGGGCTTCAACCGCATCCATGACCTTGTACTTTTCGTCGTCTTCTCGTTCTGCTTGGACATTGGCTTCTCTGATTCTCTTGATTGCTTCCTTTCTTGCTGCAGATGGTTGGGCTGTCTGGGATGACGAGAGTGTTTTGCTTGGAGGTTGCTGCTGAGGTTTTGGAGTTGATGCTTTCTTTGGCTCCAAAACGGACAGGCATCGACGTTTTCCTTCCATAGCAGTCTTGGATGAGTACCCATTTTCAATCAAAGCGCTCCAGCCAGCTAAAGAATCCTTAAACCGCTCTAGGGATTCGTTGGCCTCAGCTTGTCTCATCATCAACTTGGACCAAATATCTTTTAAAGGTTTCCCGGGCTCTGCATATTCTCCGGCGCCTAAAGAAGGTCCAATAATTTCCAGGCCTTCTGTGGCATCTTTCAAAGCCGCTTTGGAGTTGCCCAACTTGAGATGTACCGCTGCACGATTTGAAAGAATGATGGTACGGAGCAGATGGTTTGGGGGTATTGAGGCCAATGCTTGGGTATAAAAGGTTTCCGATTGAGTGTAATCACCTCTTTTGAATGCTTCTGTACCTGATTGACGCGCAACATTAATCATGTCTAATGTGGCGCTGGGAATAGTAATAGTGGGTCTTTCGACTTTTGGTTGAGCAGGAGGAGATGGTGTAGAAGAAGAAGAAGAAGAAGCAGACTCCTTTTTCTCGCGCTGTCTGCGTCTTGCTGGAGATATGTATGAATCCTCAGACTCGCCAATAAGGGGAGATTTCATCTTAAATTGTTGAGCAGGAGTGAGTCTTGGTGTGTCAGTACGGCTGGATACCATTGAAGACAATGAAGAAGAAGAATTGGAAAGAGGTGAATCTCTTCTTTGTGGCAATGGAGGGCCTTTTTCTCCGTCTTCATCATCTTTAAACAGTGATGGCTCAGGTTGTCTTTGAATACGAGATTTCGCTGCAGATGGGCTCGTACCAGCTTGACGAGAAGAGCGAGCACGTCGGTCAGAGTGATCCGAATTAAGCGCTCTGGCTTCATTAGTGATGTTTAGCTCTTCTTCATTCTGTTCCTTTGAAGGTGATCTAGATTTGGGTTTTGGTCTACGGGGCATCTCTTCTGAAAAGCCTTTATCCCATGTAGGATTGGAACTGCTAGCAGTGTCTGAAGAATTCATATATTTCCGTGCATCTCTCATCCAAGCTGGAGTACCATCGTCTTGATGAGCATAAGTTTCAATTGCTTTGTTAAGAGTCTTTTTACTTTGGTTGAAAAGAGAAATTCCAGCGGACAAAAACTGAGATGACAGGTCTTGAGCCAGTTTTGAAATGTCTGGAGTTTGAGATCGGCTGCTGCTGCCAGAACCGCGAGAGGGCTGACTGGGAGGTTGACCTGTTGCTTTCCTATGAGCTTCATTCATAATGTAGTCAATGGCTTGACGGACGTCGGTGCCGGATTTAGTCTGTCGTAAAGCATTAGTAGCCTGTTCCAGTGAGAAGCCCATATCCATGAGCTCTGCAATTGCATGATCGAGTTTTTCATTGCCAGATGATGCATTGGTATTAGTTTCATTTAATTCATCGGAAAATGTTTCTCGCTCTTCCTGTCGGAGGTCTTTTTGAGTTTTGTGTCTTTGTTCGGGAGCTCTGGGGGGCGTATTAAATGCTGAATCATTATTACCCACTTTTCCGTTGGGTTGATCTATTTTGGGTTCAACGGGTTTAGGTGGAGGTGGCTTATTGAAAACGTCAAAAATGTCATCTATATCATCAGATGTAGATTGGTTATTTAATGTACTTTGCTGATTTGAGTTTCCATCTTCTACTTGAGTAGGGGAAGAAGAAAGGATATCTACGTCCAATAGCAGGTCTTTGTTGGAATCATTGTTTTTTGGGGAATTTCCTGTAAATGTCGCATTTTTCGTAGAAGACAACACGGACGAATCCATTGAGTTAAGCTTAGTACTTGAAGAAGATGTAGAAGAGTCATCCCCAAAAGAACTTGATAAATCCATATTTTGAGCAAAAGATAAGGAAGACTTTTGCTGGGCTCCCGAGGTACGCGTTGGAGATGGTGAAGGGGATGAGCTCAGGCCAGATAATAAATCCAGTCCGGATGCCCAATTGTTAGAACTAGATGAATGTTTGCTATCCTGATTCTGCTTCTGAGATTTAAGATATTCTTGTCTCTCTTGCATTGTCATGGATGCAAGCTGCTTCTTGGTGCTAGATTTGAGGGATGACGCCCCTGCAAATGACATGATATCAGCAAATGAATCCGAGCCTGCCATTGTTATTGTTGACACTTGGAACTAAACAAATTTGTCAAAAATATATAGAAACAAATTTTATATTATCATAAAGTTATAATTGATGTGGAATAGTGAAAAATGGAAAGGAGTGTATATGTGTAATATCAGTATTTGTTTGATGGTTAACTAGGGATATTCTAGAAGAAGAAAAATAAAACTCAAAAGAGAATCTATATGGCCATATTCTTGGTGTTTGGTGATTCACTGTTTTAGGAGAGGGAAAAAAAAAAAAAAAGTGTACTCAATAGTATACATTTTTTTGTAATTACACTACTTTGTAAGAAGAGCTAGCTATGTCACATGCCAGTAACCATTATTATTGATTATGCCACCCATACTAAAACTACAAAAAACAAGTATTAGATGATAACAATACACCAAGTACCATAGAATAGTAATTTTTTCTAGGGCCTTGCTTACAATCAAAGCTTATTATATTTTTTTCTAGAACTAGGTTTGATCTAAGTCTATATGGTCCTAAGACTCTCATTATATGGATAGAATGCTAGAAGTTTTTTGATAGCGCGTCGGTGTATTGGCTGGAAAATCAAATTTATCACTCATGCCATACAAATAGTTATCTAATAATACTATATTATACTACTATTTATGGTAAGAATACAAACGAGCAAAGTAATTCTAAAAATAATTTAATATTATTGAAATTTAATTGTTATAAAAATATATCAAATTATCAAAAAAATATTTCACTTTTTTTTCTCTAGAAAAAAAAAATTCTGAGATATTTTAGCAAGCATTTTAAAAAATTGTATTATATTTCTAAACTTTTAAACTAACAACTGAAAAAAGTAAAACATTCATACTAAACTACACAATGTCTGAATATTCTAGGTGTTATCATTATATACTTTTATAAACTTTTAAAGTCAAAATATGGGAGTGTGGCCGAGAGGTTTAAGGCGTTGCAGTCAGGGTGCAATCTCGAAAGAGGCGCGAGTTCGAATCTCGCCGCTCTCATCAATTTTTTGTTTTTTCCTTCTAAGACAAAAAAAATCGTTTCAATTCAACAATAAATAAATACAAACAATAAAAAATTTTAAACAATTAATTAAAAATATCAACAAACATAAAAAAAAAAACAAAAAAAACACAACATTCATAAGTTTTATAAAATAATAAACAACTTAAGAAAAAAGCAAAATTAGAAAAAAAATAAAAATAAATATATAATATAATTTAATTCATTGTACAAAGTAATAAAAAAAAAAAATAGCTCATTGTTTTTTAGTATCATATCTTCTATTCAAAACTAGCAGAGTGATTGCTGTTTATGAGACCACTAAGCCTCTCCCGGTTATTTCTGATTTGGTCCAATTCACTGGTCAGCGAATCTAATGTTTGATCAACTTGTTTGGGATCTACAGGACTTCCTTTCTCAACAAAGTGGGTATTACTGTGGGAGTTGTTGGGAGTTGTGGAGTTTTCCTGTCTAAAGCTGTCATGAAGCCTACTGTTTTCTTTCAAAAGCTCCTGAACATGGGCTTGAGTCTCTCTCAATTCTTCGTCTTGAGTGATCAGTTTCTTCTTCAATTCAAGAGACTTCAATCGTAAATCATCTCTCTCTTCTTGAAGAATAATGACTTGGGCACGCAAGTCACGTAGCTGCAAGTCCAGTTGTCGGGAATTGTAGTTTCTAGCGGGTGGTGTTCCAACTCTAGTTTTGCTTCCAACACTGTCAAGATCATAGTTACCATCCACATCATCTTCATCTTGGACTTGCAACTTGAGATTGTCAACTTCTTGCTGTAGTTTGATGTTCATTTCCTTGTATTTACTCAATTCTTCTCGAGTCTTTTTGAGAGCCTTTTCTGATGTTTCGACATATTGCAATGTTCCATCATATTCACCTTCCAAAGACTTATACTTGTTTTTAAGAGTTTCAACCTCTGCTGTTAGTTCGCTAAGTTTGGCCTTCAAATTAGTAATTTCTTCGTCCTTTTCCATATTTTCGTTACGAAGCTTCTCATTTGCTTCATCAATTGACTTTTGATTAGAGTTGATTTGTTCTTTCCTTTGTTCTATCATGCTACGTGACTCTTCCAGCTCCTTCTTTAAACTATCAATTTCCTTTTGAGAAATAATTAGTTGATTTTTTAAGGAAGAAATCTCTTCAAGAGCCTTGGAAAGTTCCATAGTTGATTCTTTAGAGGCTTGCTTGTGTGTCTCGTAAAGTTTAGTGACTTCAGCAAGTTGAGTTTGTAATAATTCCACCTGAGGATCAACCTCGGAGTCAGCTTCATCCTCATCATCCTCATCATCATCATCTCCTTCTTTGTTATTTTCTTCATCATTTTCACTAGATGTACCATCAGTGATGGAACGAGTTTTGATACCATTAGTACCCTTCTTTGTTGCTTTGTGAAACATTTTTGCACCAGCCCACATTTCCATAAGCTTGGAAACATTAGATGAGAGGTTTTCAACGCTGTCACTTTCACCGCCATTTTGAGGAGAGCGCGTGAGTTGTTGCTTTTCTTCAAGTTGTTTAGAAGCATCGGCATACTTAAATCTGAGCTCTTCCAATTCGCTTTTCAATTCCGCAATAGTATTCACCAATTCTAATCTTTCAGCTTCTTTGGCAGCCAATAACTTTTCAGTTTCTCTAAGTTTTGTTTGACTTGAAGATACAGCTAAGGTTGCAGCAGCTATGGTATTTACCTGATCTTCAGTAGTATCTTCAAGAATCTTGTAGCGTGATTGGATATCTTCCAATTGCACACGAAGACGAGAGGATTCATGGTTTGCCAACACAACTTTATCAGACAGCTCACGCAATTGTTGCTCCAAATGGATATTATTGAGACGTATCTTGTCATAGTCATTTTCTGAATCAAAGCCTTGAGATTCGGCCTTGGCTTGATTGCGCACTTGAGCAAGTTCCGCCTTTAATCGAGCAATTTCTTCTTCATATTGCTTTTCACTAGAAAATTGAATCACATCGCCATTTATATCTCTGGAGGCAGTAGGAACGTTTCCGTTTATATTGGCAGTCTTAAGTTGAGCTTCCAATAGCTTGATTTTTTCAAGTGCTTCATCACGTTCAGTTTCAGCCATTGTAATTCTTTCAGAAGCCTGCGAAGCTTGTTGGTGCAGATTTGACTGGACCTCGACAAGCTCATCCTGTAACTCAGTCAAGGCATTAATCAATACTTTGCGGTCATCATCATCTGGCAGCTTCTTTGGAGATTTTGAAACCTGCTTTGATAAAAGGTTTGGCATAGCACGATTGCTTGGAATATACCCAGCTTCACGTGCGTTTGCTAATTCTGCTTCATACCAAGCATTTGAAGCCCTGAGTTGCTCTAGTGTTTGGCTGATACTTTCAAATGAAGTGTCGTTTGAGTCTACTGATTTACTCGAATGCCTAGTGGTTGATGATGAAGGTGTGGAGAACGTATTTGTATTTGCAGCGATGGCACCAGCACCTGCTACAACAGCACCAACTCCAGCTACAGTGCCATTGTTGAGACGCTTGTCGTACTGAGGTGAGGTCATAGCTGAATCCGTAATAGTATCTGTTGAGTATGGAGAAGAAGTTTCTGAGTGGCCTGTACTGGGAGGTGTAGCCAAGTTTGGTGGACTATGAGTGTTAGTAGTTGTATTTTCTGTTTCTGTCTCAATTTTGGAGTCGAGAGGAGTTTTAGTGGATTCATCAGCTTTGTCAGCGGTATCTTGATTTGTCCTAGGAATTTGAGTAGAAGAAGAAGGATCATCATTTGTGTGTTCACCAACCTCCACACGTTCATAGCCATATCCAGGAGTCAACTCAGAGTATGCAGATTCGGTTTTTGAATTGCGATCAGTTTGATGAGAGGAATCTTGTTGCTGTTGAGAAGGCGATGTGATTTGTTGTTTTGGTACATTATTTGTTGAGCTGCGTGAAAGTTCTCTGGACAATTTCTTTGTGGGAGCGACTTCGCTTGCCGAAGGCGGATAATTGATACGGGAGGTGTCCAAAACATATACTGTATTTGTAGGTTGAATTTGCTGCCCACTTGGATCCTGTGGATCGTATTCTGGTGACTCACCGCCCATAATCAAGATTTTATGGCCAGCAAAAGCTGACATTGAGTGACCAGAGCGAGGAGAAGGACCTGGTCCCATATTTTGAAAACTAAACCATTTCCTGGATGGGATTTTTAAAGCAGATAGTGACCCCAGGTCTTTTCCTTCAGAAGATCTACCTCCAAAGACATACATGATATCACCAACAATAGTGGCAGAATGGCCTTCACAAGGAGATGGAATGTAGCCGGCGCATTCAAGACGAGTCCAGGTATTTTCTTTTGGATCATAACACCAAGTATCACTGTACCACAACTTTCCGTCTGTACCTCCAAAAAGATACAATTTATCCTCAAATGTAACCATTGTATGGTTTGTGCGTGGGGGAGGAGAGGGGGAGTTTGGTTTGATGAAAACCCATTTTGAATTTGGCGACTGTAGAGTAGAAAGATCATAAGCAACAAGATCATCAAAGAAAAAATCATCTAATTGGCCTCCAAAAACATACAAAGTAGAGCCTACAGTAGAGATAGTGTGACCATAACGACCTGAAGGACGAGGGCCAACAGGATTAGGAACTGTCCATTTGAGGGTGTTTGTATTCAAAAGATATAAGTTATCATCCAAAACATCAGTTTCTTCAACTTTAGTGTCACCACCAAATACAATAAAAGCATTACCAAGGGTGAGTGCAGAATGACCAACACGAGGACTTGGACATCCGTCACTTTCTAAAAGATAACCAGTAAGAGTATCTTTAAATAGTCAAAAATAAAAATTTAAATAAAGTGGTTGGTTAATAGTTTAAATTATTAATGAAAATTTAGAAGAAAAAAACAAACAAAAAAACATACCTGTTTCAATAACCCATAAATCACCAAAAACATTGGTACCTTTGAGACCACCCATTACAAAGACTTCACCATCTCTAGCAGCTATGTGATTTGCAGCATGTCCATATCTGGGGAAAGGAGAGGCGTTTAAAATAGTGCGCTGAGACCAAGGGTATTGTGGGACTGTACTAGCAGGTGTCATTAGCGGTTGTTGCGGTGGGCTATTAAATTGGGTGGGTGGTACAGATGGCTGGTTTTGAGGAGGAGATTGGATAGATGGCTGGTTTTGATTTGATTGCCGATTGTTATTTGCAACATTGTTTGAATTTTGTAAAGGACCACGATTTTGAACTGGCTGTTGTTGGAGAGGTGGACTGTTGATAGGGGGTTGTTGTTGTTGAGGTTGCCCTTGTAGTTGAGGATACACTTGTTGTTTCATAAACTGCTGCTGTTGTTGTTGTTGTTGTTGAGATGGAGAAATTTGATTTGGATTTCCCATCATACGGTTAGGCTGAGGAAAAGAAGAAGTCATACTTCCATGAATATTTTGAGAAGGAAGAGAAGGTCCATTTTGTAGTTGATTGTTTGAATACATGTTGTTAGTATTTTGAACTGGAGAAGTTGTGTTTGAGTTTGACTGAGGAGGACCTCTATTATTAGAAGAAGCATTTTTATTATTTTGAGTTGAAGGGGATCTGTTGACTGTTGCCATAGAATGGTCGTTTGAAATTGAGGAAGAGGCAGAATGATGACCTGAAGTGTGGGATGTAGTTTGATGAGTTGAAGAGAATGAAGGTTTATTGGATTTTAACGATTGCTGATTGTTAGCAGCATCTTTATTAGACTCGGAAACCAAGACAGAGTTTCGAGGTTCTTTTTTACTTTTATTCCATTTGATAATAGCCATGGTTTCCAAACATAATAATGAATATACTTTAGAAGCTAAAAATCTTCAACGATGAAAAAAAAGAAAAAAAAAAAAAGAAGAATATGAAAAGAAAGGAAATAGGATTTGAATTAAAGTAAGAAAAAAAGAAAAAAAAGAAAAAAAAAAAAAAAGAAAAAAAAGGTTGAAAATCTATCATGTGATATACGCGTGACGTGTTAGCGATTGCCCTTTGTTGTTTCTGTATGGGTTGATAATATTCTTCTATACAATAATTAATTGTGTACTATTGTGTGGCTCTATTGTTATATTTACTTGAAAAAGGGGAAAAGAGATATGTTTTGTAATATAATATTACAAGATATATTAATGTAACTAATATTGTAATGTCACATTTTTTGTATGGTCTTTTTTTTCCCTTCTCTCTCTCCCCCCCCTTCCCCCTTGATTAAGAATTCCCTTTCTGGGTTTTTTTCTTTCTTTTTTGTCTTGTAATTTTGAAATGAAGTCAAAGTGAGATTTAGCAGGAAAATAAAATAATGCATGTAAAAAACTAAGTTTACTAAGTAAAATCACCCACTACATTGACTTTCACTCTCACCAACCACCCATCATATATAGCCAGCCTTTTTTTTTTTTTACCTTTTTACTTTCCCCTTAACTTACCATTCTTAGAATAAAAAAAAAAAAAAAAAATTACATTCCTTTCTTTTTTAATTCTGTAATTCTTTGTTGTTTATTTTCATTTTTCTTTTCCTTCTTTTCAAATACCTTTTTTTATTTTTTTTATTTTTTTTAAAAAAAAAAAAAATTAAAGAGAGATAAAAGAAAGAAAGAAATAAAATGAGTTCTTCAAATATTTTACCATCATCAGGACCTCCGAATGATCATCTATCTACTATGAATACTTCTGACAATATTCCTCTATCAAATTTATCTCGTCCTAATAGATCTAAAAGTAGGAAACGTCTTTCAATGAGTTTTACTACTCTTCCGATAGTTCACTCCTCTGACCAATTCTCACCTTCTTCATCTCAGCCTTCTTTAAATTCAGCTTTTGAAACTCCTCCTCGACGCTCTGCTTCTATATCCCATGGATTGAGTTACTCCTTAAGTAACAATGTTATATCTCCATTGTCTACAACTTCATCACCCTCTGAAGTATCCAACACATCTACTGTTGGCAATAGATCTTTTCATTCAAAGTCATATAGCATTGCTACTACTGCTACCCCTTCTCCTTCTTCATCACTGCAGCATCATCATCCTGCATTAAATATAACAACAAATACCCCTACAATCAATAAACATCAAAAATCATCATCGTCATCATCATCATCATCTCCTCTTCCAACTGCAACATCAAACAATCCATCTGTTTCCTTTGCCGATACAAAATTCTCATCATCATCAACCTACACTCATTCATCAAGCTCAAAAACCACTTCTCATGGGTCAAATTCTTCTATAGGTTCTATTAATTCAAATGGGTCTATCAACAACTATCATCTCTCTGATGCTTTAATTAACAACAAACATCGTCGCCTGCGTTCATCATCGTTAACCCTTTCGCCTGCAAATTCAAATCTTAACCACCATTCCAGCGAGGGACACTCCTCTGTAACTGCCTCTCCAACGGCAAAAGAAAACGGAGCATACTCTGCAAATACTACAGCTGCTTCTTCTGCAGCGGAGTACTACTTTTCTCAGCTTGCCTACAGAGAGCGCAGAATTGTAGAATTAAAAGATGAGATAAAGAGAATGCAACAGCAACTGAAACAAGCAGAAGATGATCTTGAACAATACAAAAACAACGTACCTACATCCGAACTCTTTAATCAACCACATTCTTTCCAACCACCATCACAACACAATACACCACAACAAACATCATCATCATCATTTACAGCATCGCTATCTTCTACTTTCTTATTACCCTTAAGCGCAGCATCAACTTTCACCACTTCAAGCGAAAGCAACAGTCTCGCCCCTGTTAATTCTCCTAATGTTTCGACCTCCTCTTTGAATAGATCAAGCTCTCAGAGTAAGCGATTGGTTGGCTCACATTCTCTGTATTCCTTGGTAGACAGTCCAACCCCTGGATCATACAACTCACACGACCATGTTTCCCTTTCTAGAAGTGGTTCCCTATCTTCAAGATCTAGCAATCTTAAGGCTAATAGTAAGCACTCCAATTCTCTGTCTGACTCTTCTACATCATCATCGTTTGCAGATCCTTTAATGGAAGAAGGATGTGAAGAGGATTCAGAAACAGTGACTACAGTAGGCAGTGTGTCTCCACCTCAACTTTTGAAGAAAAAGCCTTCTTCACAAAACAACGAACATGGTCACCTACACTCACGCAAACAGTCCATGCCTATGGTTTCAAGTATCCCTGGCGGAACCCTTTTTTCTCTGTCTCACCAAGATAACGCTCATGATAACCACGCTGCTCAAGAACAATCTTCTAAGAAATCTCATAACTCATCATCTAATCGCCAGTACAACTCCGGAGAGGTTCACACTGGACTATATGATGAGAAAAGAAAAACCTCTCCATTTAGAAGCTTAACATCTTCCATCTACCGTAGCAGTACAGATTCAGAACATTATCAGTCATCCACATCAGATACGACAGGTGGTCACGAAAATGGCACAAAAGATCAAGTTGTCAATTTAGGCAAGCGTGTTGTTGAAGAACTAGGATCTCAATTCTGGTCCATTCTAGAAGATATTAAAAATGTTACTGTTGGTGATGAAGCTCGAAGTCCTAACGCTGCAAATAACAACTCACCGTCTAATGGTCATTTAAAAAGTAAAAGTATGGTTACCAGCCAGTCTCTCCATTCCGGCCTTAATCTGCGAAAAATCAATAACACTGCTAATGAAGGATCTATTCCAAATGCATACGCAGCGAATCTATTTAACAATGAAAAGCCAAAGAATGATACTAGTCATGTTAGTTTCTCAACAGAACCTGCAGGCCAGTCTTCAGCTACATCGGGTCTCACCCGAAGTAAGGTCCATCTTCGAACACCTAGCAGAAGAATGAAAAGCAGCACCTCTGTGGGAAATTTAAGATCACTTATGGATAACGACACTGCAACATATGCTACTTCAGGTGGTTTACAGAGATCAAAGACTGTGTCTTCTAGATCTACAACGTCGTCATCATCTGGAAATTCATATTATATGGTTTAGATTGTCCCTTGTTTTTATTCATATTTCATCCTCTCTCCTTCTCCACATTTTTATTTATTTTTCTTTAACTTGTATATTACAAACATTTCAAGAATTTTAGTTTTATTTTTAATATACTAAAAATAGCTTGTAATATGTTTATTATTATTATTATTTTTTTTTCGTTAGATTTTGTTTGCATTTGATATTTAAAATTTTACTATTTCATTATAAATAAATATTTGTATAACATCAATAAAAAGATTATCCAATTGAATGATTTGTTTACTTTATTTGTTTATCTCTGATCCATATTTATTATATGTAGCTTTTGTTCTTTATTATATAAATATATTTAACATTCTTTCTAGAAACTTTAATAACAATCAGTCTGTGGAATTAAAGCAATGTTTAAAATATAACAAACACTAACGATTTTAGTCATAATGAACATATATATAAAAAAACAATTTAATTCCTATTATTACATGTAATATAAAAAAGTACAACAAATAAAAATAACAACTATACAATAACTAAGTAGTAGTAGTAGTAGCTGTGGGTGTAGTAGCATTATTATTGTTACTATTGTTATTAGTAGTAGTCGTAGCAGCTACAGCAACAGATTGATAAGTTTCCATTGCTTTGTGAATGGAATTAACCAACGGTTCAAGCGAGGCAATTACCAACTGCCGTTTTTCCTCATCCTTATTAGACAGCTCCACTTGGTTAATGCGTTCCAAACACTTTTTGAGCGATGTTATGAGTTTGTTGATGGCAGAGGCCTGTGCGGGGTCCCCAGACAGAAAATGGATCCAAAAGTGTCGCAAAAACTCAACAGACGTTGCATGGATCATTCCAATGTTGGCTTGCACATCTTGCTCTAGGTTCATTTCAGTCGACGTCCGGTTCGCACCAGCCTCTTTGGCCCGCATCTTGATTGTTTTCGAAATGTGTTTTTGTGCTCTTTTAATGGCATCCGTAGTGTCAACACCTTCTGATGATTTTCCAACCTGCTGCAAATCAAGTCGAGTTGACAGGTTTTCAGCCATGTATTTGACACCTTCCTCGTAGGATATAGTCTTGTTTTCGGCTGCACTAGCATCCTTGTCATTGATACCACTCCCTTCTGTAGACCCAATAACCTTGGCCAGTTCAGGATCTGTACTCAACAGCTCTTCTCGAATCGATTCTTGGTCTTTTGGTTTCATCTTTAGCTCCTGGTAACTTGGAGGTTCTTCCGGATCAAGTCCCTTAATCCTGAGCTCTTCTAACAAATGAGATTCGTCGGTGTCGTGCATGGGAATACTTGGTCGAGATGGGTGTCCGCCGTTGGGAAGCTCTGGAAGTGGCAGGGTTTTGGCGGACGACTCATTCCCCAGCATTTCCTGGCCGTAGACCATTTTCTGTGACAGTCTGTTCATCGACTTTAGAAGCATCAATGGTCCAGGACCGTCTGTTCCAGGTCTCATAGTCATGTCGGGCCTGTTGCCGAGTTTCTGAGGATCGTTTTCTTCATTACCTTCGATATTTAAGAAAAATGGAACAGTGAGGCTATCAACTTGCTGGTCCTGGTCTGCTCCGTCTTCAGTATCATCTCTTTTCCGTTTAAGTGAGCTCCCGGAAGAATCACCGCTACCAGGAAGATTTTCCATATTGTCCAGGTAATCCAGGTATTTGTCCAAAATAGGATGCGCATCTGCTATATGGACTTTGTCTCCTTTGAGCCTTCGAAATAGTTTAGAACTAAAAAATGCTTGCCAAAACTGTGTGGGTGTCATTGGAGGAACATTGTCCTTATATGCCTGATATACAATCGGGTATTGCTCATAAATATCTAGAATCTTTTCTTCTGAAAGATTTACCTTGATTTCGTTGTCTCTATCACTGGCCCCTGAACCACCCTGAGAGCTACTAGCTGCTTCCTGTTTGATTGTGCTCAATACATTATAAGGCCCACGCCGTTGTGAGGTTTTTAAGATATATGCTCTTAATATCCCTATTCTTGTCGACCAGAAATCCTCGTTTGGTAGTCCTCTAGTCATAACAGCATCTTCAAATGCTTTTCGAAGCTGTGCATCGTTTTTCAACACTTTTTCTTGTAGTTCCAAGTTTTTTATCAGTGTTTTTGCATCTAGCCGTATAGCATTTTGTTGTTGACGTTGTTGTAGTTGTAGCTGTTTTAATCTCTGTTTTCTTGTCAAAGCTTTTGGTGTAGTGCTTGCTGAAGCTTCCGGTTGTGATGCAGGCGCAGGAGTCGTTGATTTGTCTTTGTGCTTGAATTTATTTACAATCGTCGATAGTTCGTTGCGAACAGACTGAAGAATCGGCTTTGCTGAAAACTGGAAAGTGTACATTTCTCCGGCATTTTCAGTCAAAATTTTGATCAAAGATTTCGCGCTTGTGGGAGGTGTTGCTTGCACATCTTTATTCAAAATAGTAAAATACAATTGAGGTTAGTACTTTCAACAACATGGAATACATGATAAAATGATGACAATAATATTAAACGCTAGTATACTTACTTATATTTCCATTAAGTGAAATTTGAACAGAAGGAGCAACGGCTCCATCTCCCTGCCAGTATAACTTATTGGCGTCTGTATCTATTGATAAAACGCCTTGAGCCTTTTTATATTTAGCAGGATTAGTTAAAACTGGCATTGTTTGTGCAACAGTTAACTGAATAAATAAACAAAGATTAAAAAAAAAAAAGTTGGTGGAATGACTATACTGACAATAGATCAAATTATTTTGATGTATTATGGAGATTTCTATCAAGGTTTGATGTTCTTAGAAGATTAATTACATAATCGATTACACATCATAAAAATTTTTTTTCTTCAAAGAATCCAACACAAAATAAATCCGTACATCTTTACTCTTTTTTTCATCATCATTAAAGGATTTTTTTTTTTCATTTGCTAAAAAAATAATACATTCCATAAAGAAATTTTTTTGAGCAATGTCATACGAAACTGTTATCGGTCTTTCCTTTGGAAACACATCAACCTCTATTGCTGTTGAAAACGACGGTGTCGTCGACGTTATTGCCAACGAAGATGGTGAACGTTCTATTCCTTCAGTATTGTCTTATACTGGTTCTGATGAATGGCACGGTGTCCAAGCCAAGCTCCAATTGATTCGAAACGCCGACAACACTGTTCTTAATTTCAGAGATTTTCTCGCCAAATCTTTAAAGGACATCGATCCATCCTACAACCACGCATCAGCACATCCAGTCGAAATGGAAGATGGAAAAATCGGATTCAACGTCAAATCTGCCACCAGCGACGAAAAGTTTGTTGTCTCCGTCGACGAAATTATTAAGAGACACTTGGACAGAATCAGAGAATCTGCTTCTGATTACATTGGTAAGCCTATTGACGGGGCTGTCCTGACCGTTCCAACAGATTTCAATGAAGCTCAACGCAAGGCTCTTGTTGAAATTGCCAACCAAGCCAAAATTAATGTCATGCAAATTATAAACGAGCCAACTGCTGCTCTTCTTGCCCACGTCGCCGAAAGGTCAGCAAACAAGACAGGTTCCTTGGAAAGCAAGGTAATCTTAGTCCTCGATGTTGGTGGAACCAGAACCGACGGTGCCATCATCACCAACAGAGGAGGAATGTTCAACATCATTGCTACTCAACACGACTATGAATTAGGAGGATACCACTTGGATGAAGAATTGATCAAATACTTTGCAAAGGAATTTGAAAAGAAATACAAGATTGATCCTTTGAAGGAAGCCAGAGCTGTTGCAAAGCTTCGTGCTGAAAGTGAGACTGTTAAGAAGACTTTGAGTAACACAACCTCTGCCAACTTTGCCGTTGAATCTCTTGCCGGTGGAATCGACTTTCACATGTCAATCAACAGACTGAGATTTGAGCTTTTAGCCAGACCAATTTTTGCCAGAATCTCCTCATTTGTCGAATCTCTCATCAAGAAGGCCAAATTAGACGTTTTGCAAATTGATGAAGTATTAATGGTTGGTGGCTCTACTTTTGTCCCCAAGGTCGCCAGCACAGTTGCCTCCCTTTTCGATCCTTCTGTCACTAAGGTTGTTGCCCCATCATTAGACACTAAAGCCATCAACCCAAGCGAAGCTACTGTCAGAGGTGCTGCTCTCCAAGCTTCCTTGATCTCTATCTACGACCAAAACGAAATTGACGAATCATTAAAACCAGTTGTCACAAATGCACCACACACAACCAAGCCTATTGCAATCTCGGTCGTAAATTCTGATGCTAAGGACGAAAAGGATAGCAAGACCAAGCTTGTTCCCATTGTCGACTTCAACACCCCAGTACCATTTAAGACTACCAAGGTTTTTGAAGCACCACAGGATTCTGAAAACGTATACATTGCAGTCTATGAAGGCGAACCAGAAGTCAAGGTTACACTTCTTGAAAAGCCACCAAAGGACGAAGCTGCTAAAGAAGAAGAAGAAGAAGAAGACAGTTGGGACGAGGATTCTGATGATGAACCAGAAGAAGTTAAGTCATTATTTATTAAGCCTACTAAGCTCATTGCTGAACTTGGCTTGGAGGGTGTTTCCAAGGGCGGTAAGATTGAAGTCACTGTTAACATTACTAGAGACTTGAAGGTTCAAATCGCTGCTAGAGAAATAAAGGCTGGCGGTGCCACTCTTAGAGGTGAACTTCCTGCTGCAACCCTTGTTTAAATATATAAATATATTTAAAATTTTTGAAAAAAAAAAAAAAATATTTGCTTTTTTTTGTTTAAGTAGTTATAGAGAAGTTTTTAAAAAAATCTACTATTGTTCCTTTTTTTTAGAAAAAAAAAATTAAAATTTACAAAATTTATGAATGTTGAATCCACTACGTCAAGCAAATTCTACTAATAAATCAAAGAAAGTGCTCCGGCTTATTTGGAATTCATCTGGGAAGTTTGATCTCAACTAGCCTTAAACTATACCGATCCAATAATAGAAATTGAATCAGTTACAGTACCATTAGCGATACTGTGAAGGCTGTTTGACAAGGAATGAAATAAATCATCCTTAATGAGTAAAAAAAGAAAAAAGAAGAAGAAGAAAGGAAACCATAAAAAAAGGTAAAATATTTTTATTCTTATTTTTTCAAAATTTCTAAAGAGCTGTACTGAAATATACACACAAGTGAAGAATTGAATTTATGAAAAATTGCACAATGTGTAACAACAACAGGTATCTTGCCATTACAATATCTACAGCATTTGTGTAGATTTAATAAATAACATTTTAACAAGAAAGAAGCGACTAAACAAACAAACAAACAAGCAAATACATTATTATAAATGTCAAGTTTAAATCCGTCAAAAAAACGTAAAAGCGATGCGCTTCAAGCAAACAATGCTCAACAATCACACAAAAAATCCAACAGCGGCAGTGGCAGCAGCCATCGAAAAAAGTCTAGCATATCTTTATCTCTTTCATCTTCATCTAGCAACACTATCCTCAGCTCTCAGCTAGCGCTCCCAACACCCACCAAACAGCCTACTCCACCTGCAGCAACAGGAACAACGTCGTCGCGCGGATTTGTGTCTTCTCCATTATCAGCAACCCCAACAGCCACGGGCCAGTCTGCCGACCAAGACAACTCTGAAGAAGAACCAGATGACGTCGATGTCGAAGACAATGAAGATACCGGTGACTATAAACTAGAGGACGACGACCAGCTGCTCGACGACGAAGAGGGTGGCGGCGGAGCCGTCAGCCGTCTCGGAGGGCTTGGGAAACCACGGACAGACTTTGGTCGCGAAAAGCTGCTCAACATGTCTTTGCAAGCGATCGGTGCAGGAACTCTTGACACAATTGAGTTTTATGATGAAAGCATGCTAAGGACGGCATCGCATGGAGAAGAAACGAAACCAGGGTCGGCAGCAGTGGTGCCCAGCGGACGGAAGGGAATGGACCCGCGCGAGCAGATGAGATATGACGCGCTGATGCGGATTTTTGATCCATCGCAGAGCGCCAGGTACGAGGCGTTTCGGCGTGCTAATGTGAGCAAGTCTGCTGTCAAGAAGCTGGCAAACTCTGTTTTGGGGCAGTCGATTCCGGCACCGGTGTCGGTTGCGCTGGGTGGTCTCTCAAAGGTGTTTGTGGGCGAGCTTATAGAAACAGCACGCAAAGTGCAGCATGAATGGAACAGAAAGTATTACTACGAGCTACGGTCAAAGATGGAGAAAGAGGAATTTGAGTCGAAAAACAACTCGACGACTGCAAAGAAAAATGAGAAAACGTCCACGCTATCGGCAAATAAACCAGCAGCTACTACTGCGTCAAGTCTGAAAACTGATAGTACGCTGTCAGACAAAGACAAGGAGAATTCATCTACATTTAAATCTAAATATTCCAATACTTTTAAAGAAAATGCCAGTGAAGACGAAGATATGCTGAGTGGTGACGGCTCCGATCTCGATTATTTGGCAGCAAAACGTAATCCGAATCCAAACAACCTGACGTATCCATTATATGACGACGAGCTGGCTGCCAAAGAAATTGAGTTATTGGACAATCAACCTTTACGGCCAGACCACCTACGTGAAGCCTGGAGAATATATAGAAGAGAAAGCGGCACTGTTCCTGCTGCACACTGGAGACAAGAAGGTGGTGAAGGCAATGGCAGAATGTTCCGTTAAGTCATATAATTTATTTTAATAATCATTAAAGTGTTATTAATAAACTTTTATATTCAAATTTAAAATAGAAACTTTTTTTATATATTTACCCAAGGATTTTTAGTTTGTTTTTTTTAATTTTTTTTAGAAAGATAAAAAGTGTATGTGTTTTTTTCTCTTACTATATAATCATATCTTTTTCTTTTTTTATTATTATTATTTTTTTTATTAGTATTGAAAAATATTAATTTCTTCCTCGCTTTGGACCGCCAACGTTTCCTTTAGGTTTAGATCTGTTAATTCCAGCGTTTTCAAAATTGCCGTTATTGTTATATCTGTTACCATTGTAATTTGCGTTGTAACCCTTTTTGGATGCCTTGTTATGTTTTCGTTCTTCAAGTTTAATACTATTGTGTTCGTCCAGGGCCAAAGATCCCAATTTGAGAGCTTCGACAACAAGTTCTTGAGATGTCAAATCGACATAATAATAGTCGCGGTTGGACGGCTCAAAGTGTGGAATTTCTCCAAACTGTTTCTCAAGAGCTTCTTTGATTTTCTCTTTTGGATACTTTGGATTGTCTGGCCTTACGATGATAGAATTGAACTTTTTGTTTCCATAGGTGCCGGTATGGGGGGTGTTATTAATGGGAGTGTTAGATGTTGAGTGACTGTGTTTGTTGGCAATTTGAGGCTTTGTTGCAGCATTAGCAGAAAGCTTGGGTGCAATTTTGACAGGCTTTGAGCTAGAGGTAGACGCAACAGAAGCCCATGATTTGGGAGCGGAGGGTTGAGCGGGTGTTGGTTGTGCTACGGGTTTGGATTTTTGTTCTTCGGGCGAAGGTGCACTCTCAGTAGCAGCAGTATTATTAGTTGATGTACTGGTTGATTCTGAAGAGGAGGTCGAAGAGGTTTGAGGTTCTGGAGATTGTGATGCTGATTTTGTGCTGGAAGCAGATGTGGGCTTTTTGTTGGTAGAAGCAGGGGCATCAGGAATGTTGGGACTGTCAGTGGTAGCTTCAGCAGCACTCTTGGAGTTAGCAGAAGGCTTCTTTTCACCGTTTGTTAATGGGGCTTTACTAGCAGAAACCTCAGATGCATTGACGGACCCATTAGAAGAGGGAACAGAAACTGTAGGGGTGGATGAAGTTACAGACTCAGACAAAGCAGAAGTGGTCGAATGTTCAGTAGAGACAGTGACAAGAGAAGAACCAACTGCTCCATCATCACTTCGGGATTTGGAATCTGGCTGAGCAGTAGAAGCCTTTTCTTCAACGACAGGGGGTTTTACAACAATTTCTTGTTCATCGTTTGATGAAACAATAGTAGCACTTCCATTTACTTTGATTGCTTTTTCTTCCTTGACGTCTTCGACCTTGATTGGTTCAGCAACCTTTTTTTCTTCAGAAGCGGCGGCGGGAGCTTGGGCTGCAGTAGTAGAAGACTCAGAGGTTTCAGGAGTAGCTGCTTCAGGAGCTTCAGGAATATCATCATCATATTCACTGCGTAGTGTACGGCAAATGTCCTTGGTGATAAGATACAAGTTGAAGCCGTTGTGAGAAAGAACAAAGTTCTGAACAAACCTGGTAAATTCTTGTTTGGGGTTCTTGATTTCACCAATGATTTGAACAATTGCAGTGTTCGGATCAATCTTTAGGAAATCAATGTTGGTGATGCAAAAGTGATTTCCCTTTTGAGTTTGGTAATACTCGGAAATGGCTGCATTATTGAAAATGTTCTTGGAATCCTTGCCTTCAACTCCATAGATCAAGCATGCATCTTCTTTGTACATTGTTTTGACTGGAACTCCAGAGTTAAGGGCTCTGTAGAACTGACCTGTGAGTTCCCAGATAACTTCCTGACTGAAAGCATCGTTATCATCGGATGAGGTTTGGTAGTGGGGTTGAGTATTTGTGGGAGCAGTTGAAGACTGGGTGATAGCCATTTTTAATTTAATTTATATTTTCTTTTTAAACTATTGATAAAAATAATATTCGTTTTCTATTCTGACTGAAAAAAAAAAAGTTTCAGATGGTTTATAAATTCATGTGAATCAATGAAAATAGCTAATTAGATATATAAATCAAGAATTCCCTTTTCTTCTTTTTTTGTTGTTAATTTTTTGCTGATAAAATATTAAGTATTATTGATTATAAAAACAAAAATTAATAAAGATATAAAAGAATAGGAAGAAAAAAAAAAAATAAAGGTCGTAAATTCGTAAGCCGTGAAACAATATGCTTGAACTAGCAATAAAAAGTGGTTATAAAAAATCTATGTCGATTTGAAAAAAAACAAAAAACAAAAACACCAAGTTAAAAACCAATTGAAAGGATATCAGAACGACTAATCACAGGTATATCCAGTTACTTGACAACATGAAAATATAAGTGATTGTGAATGGTGATGGTCGAGATGAACCTGGGTTTCAAAAGATAGATATTGATGATTGAAAAATGTGGTGGAAAAGAGAAGAAGGAAAAAGAAAGGGACGGGGAAGAGAAAAAAAATATTAATTGGTGGTGGTGGAAAGTGAAAAATATTAGTCAGCTTTTTTTTTATTTACTATACAACAATTGTTTCTATAGATGACATCGAATAAAAAAAATAAAAAAAATAAAAAAAAAATAACATTAATGTAAAAGCACAATATATAATAAATTCATATCAAAAGCTTTAAATAACCTATTTAAGACCCAAATCTTTAGCAACTAAACTTCTGCAGATTGGATGATAAAACATTTCATTTTTCTTGAATGTTGAAACTGCCAAATCCTTATCAACTTTGCTGAGCTCACGGTATCCAGGGCGAACAAACTTCATACGGCCTACGGTTCCTAACCAATCGGCAAGAGGTTTATACGTAGATTCATAGCCCAGCCTAGCTTTTACTGCAATCTTGTACCATCTAGAAATAACTTCTGGATTGGAAGAGCTAGAAAACTTGTAGATATCGCCAAGAGCCTTGACAGCCTGGCTTGGAACGGGCTCGGACCACTTTTCGATCTTTGTCGAATCTGTAAGACTATCAAGAAGAACCAGATATTGCTGAGAATTCCAGTCCTTTAAGTCGTCAATGGAAAACTTTCCTTCAAAGTAGCTTTTAGTAGCATCAGAGGGTGCATTCAAAATTGAATCTACCCATTTGTCGGACAACTTGTATACGTTATCTACAAGAGTGGTATCAAACTCAGGCTTGACAGGCGGCATGCCTGGGGCAAAAAACCAGGTATCCCAATCAATTTGGTTCAAGGCTTTAGTATTGTCTTTAAAGAACTCAAATAATGTGTCTTTGAATTGGTAAGTGTCCAAAGACTGCTTTTTGAACTTGTTGAAGTAGTATGGGATAAAAGGCTCGAAAGCTTCTACCCCGCCCAAAACCTGTTCAATGTGAAACAACAAGTTAAATCCCTTTTCGTAAGGCACGGTAGAGAATGCATCGTCGGGATCTTGACCTTGTTGTAAATCGACTACCAAGCGAGAGTACCTGTCACGCGTGTGTGTGTCCATAGAATCAATGCTATCTTGCAAATCTTTCCATCCAATAATGGCAGAAAAGTGGCGGTAGGCTTCACCATGGATGGCACCTACTATACGGCGCTCCAGGTACACGGTCCAACCTTCATTTAACCAAAAGTGTTCCCAGGAGCAGTTGGTTACAAGGTTGCCGGACCAGGAATGTGCCAACTCATGAGCAATAACGTCAACGTTTTGTCTGTCGCCAGAAATCAAGGTAGGAGTGCCAAAAGTAATGTTGGGGTTTTCCATGCCTCCGTATGGGAATGAGGGAGGAAGAATCAACACATCGTAAGTCTTCCATTCGTATGGAAAAACAATTTTTTCGGCAGCCTCAATAAACTTTTCAGTGTCGGCTTCGAATTCGTATTGGCAAGCCTTCAACATCGAAGGCTCAGAATAAATATGAGACCTGGGTCCAATTGGAGCCGAAGCAATGTCTCCAGAAGCAATGGCAAAGAGGTAAGAGGGAATAGGCAGTTTCTGCTCAAAAACATAAGGATTGGTCTTCCAGTCATCGTCCTTTTTAGGAGACTTGACCAAAATACCACTGGAAACAGTAGGGTATTTGGAATGGATTGAAATTGTCATGGGAGACTTAACAGAGGGGGTATCAAAACATGGAAATAGAGATCTGGCATGAATTGCCTCACATTGAGAGAACAAGTAAGGGGCCTTCTTGCCTGCAGTCTGTTCTGGCTCTAACCATTGGATAGCAGTGACCTTTTCAGTTGTTGAAAACTCAAGCTCCAAAGTGATTGTCTTGCTGTTGTCGCTAGGGCTGGATGGATGGAGTGAGATGGGGATTTGCAATAAAGTGCCCAAAGGTTCAATACGCTCCTTGGCAAGAACAAATGGAGCAGTCTTTCCATCAATGGACGCACTCTTGACGTCAATATATGACGTGTCAAGAGCAATCTTATGAGTTACAACGACATCTTTGACAAGTAATTTGTATTTGACAAGGCCAATGAGCTTTTTGTTGTCCCAATCAACTGTGTATTTTATGTCAGTATGTTTGAGCTCAAAGGCTTGGTAGTTGGACAGAGTAGAAGGGTCAAGCTTAGGAGACTGGGCAGGGCGGGAACTGTCGAATTGTCTAGTGAATGAATGCATTGGTGATTGTTGAGAGTAATAGTGTTTGCGAGTTTTGGGGAAAAGTGATGGAAAAGAAGAAGAGTGGTGATAAATAGATAAGGTGGAAAACTTTGTTTTTGAAACGGCACAAATAGAAAAGCCTCTTGCACCAGTTATCCGTACTACCAAATTATGGCGAGTAGCTAAGCTCAGCACAGACATAATGCGACTTTTTCTCTATTTCTAAAAAAAAAAGGCTATCGAGACCAAAGCTATATAAATAAATGAGACTCTAATTATTAATCGTTTGAATTATTATAAATGATTGTTTTAGTTTGCAATTAACAGTGGTAGTTATAATTATATATATAGTAAAATACAAAAATTTTTAAAAAATCGTTTTTATTTTTCTCTTTTACAATTCTTGAAAAAAAAACTTTTTATAATTTTTTTTATATCAAAACCTCAGATATTAACAACTTATAACATACCTTTAAGATACAATGATTACACCCCAATTTTCAGTTAGACAAGATGAAAATAGAGTATATATAGACATTCGAGTCTTACATATCCGATCGGCCAGCAAGCAAATCGAATTTTCTGTCAACGATGAACTTTTTATTTTTTCGCTACCTCCATATTACTTACGCCTAAGGTTTCCAGGACCGCTACTCAGCGATGAAGACGAACAGGCCATTGATGATGAGTCTCTCAAATCTCAGATGAGCTATGACGCATCTGCATGTGTTATTCATCTCTCGATATCAAAGAAAAACAAGGGTGAGAACTTCCCGGATCTTGATCTGGTGGCCAAATTGTTGGCTCGAACAAGCTCCATTGCAAACACAGAGGAAGGCGGTGGCAGCAGCATATCAACTGAAAATATTGAAGATCAAGCAGTTAAACAAGCTAGCTCGGCAATAAAGGGCATTTCAAATCCACTGATTCAAGAACTGGATGACGAAAACAACGTTATAATACCAGAAACCGATGAAAAGGACAAGACTAAAAATAATAAAATAACGGCATCTGACATTGATGCGCATTTTTCAAACATGGTGGAAGAAGCAGAAAGCCACAACTGGGAAATAGATCAACAGGATCCAGGTAGAATTCCTGAAAACTTGGAAGTCGAGTCATCGGAGTCTGTGCAAGGCAACTATGGGTTCAATCATCAATATTCCGGTATTATGGGAGTCTCTCTTGAAGCTCTTTCTTCAACGTTTTCTGAACAATCAAACAACTCCAACAGCAACCGAATTGGCGGTAGCACAGATGATGCCAACGACGTCGTAAATGTCGAGTCTTCCACTCCAGAGTCAAGGCATCAGCTGAGGTGGGAAATGGAAGGCCTCTGTTTTGATCCTGACTACTATCTTTCCGATTTGTTTGAAACTCCAGAAGAATTAGAATCATACATTCTCAAATGGAAATCTGAAATCAATATCCAGTATGAAAAACTCATACAACAAAAGGAACTCAAACAGCTACCAGCTTTGGAGCAAGGAGACGATAGTTCCAAACCAAACTATGTCGAGTTTACGCAAAAAGAAAAGGACTATATGGAAAGAATTGTACAGGAACGAGAAAGAGCGTTCAAAGTCAAAAAAAACGGATCGTCACAGACAGACGATTTTACCACATACTATACCACCAAGCTGAAATCACCTCGCCAGATCTATATTGGTTTACTGTGTTTACTGTTTGCCGCTTGCTATGACCTGCGTACGACTATGGGCGACCCGACCGTTGAGAGCTGTTGGACAATTACAAAGATTTGTCCACTACTGAGTAGTTTGGACGACCAATTTGACACCGTCCAAGAAGCTGTTATTGCCTGTCTCCGCCGAGCATTGTGCTTCCCCTTGTACAGGCACTGGGGCCTGTCAGCTGAAACCGTTTGGAAACGCGATGTGTATCAGCTTTTAAGGCTCGGTAAACGCCGCATTCTAAAGGTTTTGCTGGGGCTCAAGTATATGTTTGAAAGCATGGGAGGTAGTAGTGAAGGTAGTGGCGCCCAAAACGCAGTCACTGGCGAAAACATGTACTTTGTGTACTCCAAGCTGTGGCTAGATGACTATATTCTTTGGTTAATGTATGGAGCTCAAGAAAATGTTTTAAGAAGTTTGGCTCATGAAATACACGTATTGGACTTTTCGCCGGAACCATCAAAAGATAAGGCTGTAAATGAGAAAAGAATCAAATACCTTGTGGGATTTGAATTGGATGAGTTAGAAGAAGCAGCTCGGGAAGCCATTCAAGAAGCAGAAAACAATGCTGCGTCGTAACGTTCTAGAAAACAATGTAATAATTTTTTTTTCTCTTGTTTGATTTGATTATATGTAGAAATAAATAGGATGATATTATAATGATACATGTACATATATGAATATTTATGTAGTTTTTTTTTTTTTTGCTATAAAATTTCAAGAAAAATTGCTATTAATTGATAAGTATTGAATAATAACATAAATATATATGTATATAAACGTGACGATTGTATGAATAAAATCACTGGTTTGTAAAATAACAAAAAAATAAAAATAAAAAATCTAAATTGGTCCTCCAATTAATAGAATCAACTGGTCGCATATCTTCTAAATTTCGACAGGCGTTTTAGGTAATTCTTCTTCTGCTTTTTTAATTCTTTCGCGGGTAAAGCAATATTTATGTATCAATTTTTTTTTGTAAAAAAAAAAAAATTCCATGAAAACATGTCGTTTTATAATCATCTATAATTTTAAATTAGAGTTGTATGTTTGTTTATTTGATTGAAATTCATATTGAAATAAATAATATGATTGGTAAGGTTTTATTTATCATTCCCTGAAATAATGAAATCTACACCCTGTTTTTTAGACCTCTGTTCTTCAGTAATTGGAGGGAGGGATTCTGTAGTAATGTTGGCTTCGTCGGTTGTATCAGTCATAGATACATCAGCGGATTCCAGTTGATTACTTGATTCGGCTGTTCGTGAATCTCGAGTAGTAGTACTGGTAGCAGTGGATGTTGCTGATGTGGTTCCAGAAGTTGTAACTGTTTGAGATGAAGATGGTAAAGAACTAAAAGTTGCAGAAGCGGAATCCCCAGAATCTCCGTTATTACTATCTCTACTAAGAATTCGTCTCTGTGAGTCTAAACTAGTAGTCTCTTTTTTTGGATTCTCCTTTTTTGGTGGGTATGAAAAATTTGGGCTGAGTTTTTCTCTCTCAAGTTTGCTGGCCGAAGATGAGGCTAGTGATGAAGAAGAGGGTTCTGATTTAACTGCTTCAAATCTTGAAAGTGATTCTTGTGGAGATTTAAGTCGTTGCGAGTCTGCTGCAACAGAAGCTAAAAAGTTAAAACTTGAAGACGAGGAAGAGGTTGGTGCTGATGAAATGGATTCCTGTTGTTGTTCATGGTTGATTACCGATGCGATACTAGCAGGTCGAGGCTTAGGAGCCATCAATACTGGAGATGTGGTTGTAGGAGTAGCAGCAACTGAGCTTGAAGAAGGAGTGTGCGTGTTTGTAGCATTTTTGTTAGATCCAGAGCCCGAGGAAATAGCCGCAGGACTTTGAAAATTTTGTGTTACGCTTGCTGCGCTATCAATTGTGCCAACCGGACCTTCGGACTGCTTAGATAAAGAAGCCAACGATGTCGAGGAATTGTTCCCTGAAGCCGAATAAAGGGACATTTTTGAGAGTGTGTCACCCCTTAATACAGAGGTTTCAGATTTGTGACGAGAATGCATTCCGCGTCCACGAGAGTGGGCATTTGCAGAGGCCCTAGCACTACCCGAACCAGTAGAAGGTGTAATGGAGTGCTTACTACCCCCTGGAGTTGGAGAACCCGTTCGCTCTGAGGTGTTCCGTTCTGAAGATGCAGTTATCGTTGAGCGCCGACGCTTTGTAGAAGAGCCTTCTTCATTGAGAGTCGTTGTATCTTTTTTTGGAGAAGTGGTTGATTTGTTGCTCTGATTGGGTTGCCAGTGATGGAATTGAATAATCTGATGGACCGAAGTAGACGGTGATCCCGGGTTAGGAGGATAAGGTTGTTGAGGAGGAGGGAAGTAAGGGTTAGGAGTGGTGCCTTGCCATAGATTTTGAGATGGAGACTGCTGATATACTGCCTGTGAATTTGGTAGGGGATTTCTGTTAGGAGAATAGGTTATAGATGACATTGAAGCATGATGAACATGATGAGGTCTGTAAGGCTGTTGGTGTTGGTAACCCGTTGTTGGAGGTTGATTCTGCTGACGTTGTTGATATTCAGAAGGAATAATCGTTGGTTGTTGAGGCAGTGAAAGGTTTCTTTGGTGTCCTTGAATTTGTGGCTGAGTGGGAGGATATCGATCGCGATCAGAACCAAGAGAGGAAATATCTATCTGCCCAGATGGCTGTGGGTATGCATTATATTGTTGAATATTTTGAGCTGGAGCAGGCTGAAATTGAGGTTGAAGCTGTTGTTGTTGTTGTTGCTGATGCTGCTGATGCTGCTGCTGGGAAGGAAGGGGAAGTTGAGATGGATTATTGGGTATTTGACTAGGATTTTGAAGAGGCTGTTGCATATTACTTTGGTATTGTTGAACATATTCAGACACTGGAATGTTTTCAGGAATGTCTTTTGCGCTATTAAACAACAATGGCATCACTGATGAAGGAATATTGTACCTGATTGCTTCGTTGAGTATTTCAGCATTTTTCTTTCTTAATTCTAGTTTATAAAATTCTTGTTTAGTTTTTTCTTGTTCTGTACGTAGATTTATTGCAGCTCTAAGTGTTTCATCAGAAAGGTTTCTCGAAGGAGAACTTAAAAAAAGTTGAAAAAAGTCTTCATTCTGTGTAGGATCTCTAGATGAAGAAACAAGAGGAGGTGGTGGAGAATTCGTTCTAGGTGCCTCTTGTGGGCGTGTCTCCGAATACGATGGATCTATTGGGGCATATGCCTGTATATTCTGTTGAGGTAATGACTGCTGGCGCTGATGATGATGCTGCTGTTGATGCTGTTGTTGTTGTTGTTGTTGTTGTTGAGATATAGAAGATGATGACGACGCAGAAGCACTAGAAATCGAAGGAGGTAATGAAGATGGCTTGCTCACCGCCATTGGAGAAGAAAGGGCGGCGGCACTATCGAACGTAGGTGGTGAGGGAGACGGGGAGGAAGGGAAGGGTGGAGGAAATAAAGGCGATGATGTTGCTGCGTTTGAGTTTGAGGGTTGCTGCTTTGGAGGGAAAGTATAGTTTGATGGGGGAGGTAGCAACGGGGTTGCAAATGAGTGCGTTTTACTCGAAGATGACAACGAGGAATTGGAGAGCTTTGGAGGAGACAGTGTTGAAAAAGAGGAAGGAGGTTTGTTCGAGGGTGAAACAGGAGGTGATGAAAAAGAATCTATGGCTGGAGAAGTAGAATATGAATAAACAGATTTTTCCTCTGAGGGTTGAGGTTTGTTGGAAGAAGCAAGAACAGGAGAAGACGGAGATTTTTGTTGTTGTTGGTGGTGGTTGTGATCTTGAGTTGAAGGTTTACGAGAAGAGAGTTTGGGAGATAGTTTCGCAGTAGCAGCACCTTTGGTGGTAGTGTTAAAATTCAACGCAGTTGATTTGAAAGGTTGCGCTTGATTATTGTTACTGACGGTATCGGTGGTGATGGTTGCGGTGGGAGTATTATTATTGTTGTTGTTATTGTTGTTAGTAGTAGTAAGATGGTAGGAAGGAGAAGAAGAAGAAGAAGAAGAGTTTTTTTGAAAAAACAGAGGAGGTGACGATTGTGGGTTATCTGTGAGCGCAGTATCGGGATTGGCGGAAGAAGACTTTTTTAGCACTATACTGTTGTTATTACAGTTCTCTGAGTTGTCAACAGTGGATCTGGCTGAATCAGAAGGGGTGAAAAAATGAACTTTCTTAATCAATTTGGAAGAAGTAGAAAACGCCAGCATCATTAGAATTTATTACTGCATAAATTTTTTTATGTTAAATAATTATTATTATTATTATTGATGTTGGTTGTTATTGTTGTTGATATTTTTTTTTGTTTCGGTTGTCTTTGTCTTGAATATATAGTTGTTTTTAAAAGACTTTTAACAACACAACAACTTACAATCAGATTAGAGAAAAATAAAACTTTTAAATTCTTTTTTTATTTTTATTTTTAAATTATTAATATTTTCTATTGGGTCTGTTTCAATTCCAAAACAAGGTAGTAGATGTAGAATTTTTTTTAAAAAAAAAAAAAAA
>CBXB010000113.1:54425-73499 GCA_000817185.1 Magnusiomyces clavatus CNRMA 12.647
TTTTTTTTTTTTTTTTTTTTTTTTTTTCCTTTTTTTTTCACCTTCTCCTTTTTATTTTTATTATTTTAATCTTTTTTTTCTATTTCCTTTTTATTTATTCACAATCAATAATAATAATAGTAATAATAATAATAATAATAACAACATACTTATAAAGCTTCATCACTTTGCTGCTTTTGCTGCTAAACTTTTTTTCTCTCTGTCTTTCTATCATTATTATTATATCATCTTCTTTGTTAAAATATCATCGTCATCCTTATAATAATACTTTTGTACTTTTATTTATTTATTTATACCTTTTGCCAGCAATGCAATCAGCAATTAAAAAAAAAACTTCAATTCCACGGAAAAGTTCATTTACTTGTTATTCAAAATCTCGTGGCTCTTTTAGTACCCCATCTGAAGCCGAAACTCCTCCAGCAAAAAGACAACGAACTCAGTCCGATGCTCCTACTACAGACGAAGTAGAAAACATACAACAAGACATAAGTGATGGTGAGACTCATTCTTCGGAATCTATCAACAAACCTTCAACCGCTGAGTCTGAAAATCAGCAACAATCAAACAGTAATCCAGTCACTCCAAACTCTTCACAACAATTGTTGAAAAGACCCCGTTCCTCTGCAATCTTACGAGGCCACTACCACAGAACAATCAAGCCCAACAGCGAGGAATTCATTGTTATAATCAGCGCCTTTGAAAAGGCTTTTCGCCGGCAAATTGAGCGCCTCGAGGCAAAAAGCGAATACTACAGAGCCTCCAATGTTATCCGTGGCTACGACTATGAAATGCAGCGTGAGGCAATTGAGGAATGGAGATTGTATCTAGAGAAAAACAAGATTCCGATGGAAGAGCCTGACATTCCTACCTTTAAATGGATGATGGACATTTACAGAAACGGCAAAAGGAAGTTCAAGAGCTATTTGGGCCCAGATCCTGAAGATGGAGGAGGCTCCGCAGCAAAAGAAAGAGCTCTTAGTTTCAGCTCCCTCGACACCCCAACCCAAACCGTTATTAAGCTTCTGAAAAGCATCGATGATTATAGGGATCGACACGGATACACGCAACCCCGAAAAAAATCCTCTGGTAAGGAAGAAGACGGGTATGAAAATGGCAAGTCTTTTAGAAATGAATATGAAGGAGAAGATGGGGAGGAAGATGATGGTGAAGATACTACTAACCGTAGTAGTATTGTACAACAAAACAACAAGTCTGCTCAAAAATCCGCTTCAAAGTCTGAAAACTCTGATCTTGAAAGTGATAATGGCTCAGGTAGTGAAAATGAAGAAAGAATAGAAGTCACTCCTCCTACTTCTTCTTCTTCCAATACTACTACTACTACTACCACTGCCTCCAAAAATCAACAACTAAATCGACCATCACAAAGACAATCTGTTTCCACTCAAAATACTCCAAATACTATTTCTACGCAACATAGAAGATCTGCCAACGAGAATGGCGAAATAAATACTCCTTCCCGATCAGGAGATCCAAAAAAGGCGTTTGCAAATCAACAACAAGAAAGTCAATCTCGCGCTAATCCCCAAACTAATGGAAAATTAAATACTTCTGGGCCCTCAGTTGATCGACATATCACAAATGCCTCTATGGACGACGATGACGACGTAATCATTGACGAAGATGAATCTCTACCAAATGGAGGATCACAAGGTTATGAAGACCACCGTCATCAAACCTATCAAGAGCAGCATGTCGCTGATAATAGAAGAAGTGATGAACAATTTGAAAACAATAGTAGCATCAATACCATGGCCAGTGTATTAAACAGCTATCCTCAAGACAAAATATCTCTGCTTTTGAACTATTCTCCTCGATTTAGTGGAGACAATATTCCCCAAACTTATTCTTTACTCTCGTTGGCAAACAACAATCCCAATTTGATGAGAAAGATGTTTACTGCATTTATGGAACAAGCTTTGGAAATAAAGCTATCTTCTAGGAAGTAAAAAAATAAAAGTCAATTTTTCAATAACAATTGAGTAAAAATTGGGGGTTTTTTCCTTTGAAATGGACTTTAAAAAAATTACTGCAATTTTAAAAAAAACACACACACACATATTTGTACAAACACTTAACCTTCACAAACACACACTCACACACACATGATGTACAAAGTATTTTTTGATTTCAACTATTTTTCACAATTAATATTTTGATTCTATTAATAATTTGTTTAATTAGTATGGAAGTTCTTGAAGAGGCTTTTTTTATTTATATCGAATACTGGTTCAACTTATAGTTTTACTAGTATAAAAAAAACATGTTTGCTTTTAATTTATTTCGGGATGTTTCATTATTTCTTTTTTCTTCCTCTTTTATGTCCCTCTCTCTCTCTCATTCTCTCTCTTCGTTTTCTATAAGTGTTTAATTTATATATTTATTATTAATTTAAAAAATAAAAATAAATAAAAAAAAAAAAACTTCAATTGACCTCAACTATCCATGTTATTGTATATAACCTTTTTGCAAAATTTTTGTTATTATTGAATGTACATTTCTACTGTTGCCTTATTGTCAATACAATCAAACTAAGAATTAAATTCAAGGCAATGCCATTGAAATAAATAAATAAAAGGCTTCATTGTTTGTGCCATACACCAAACATCGTGATGAGGCCTTTTTTTACATTTCAAGAATAAAAAGTGTTATTTACAAGTTTTTATCAATTATTATTATATTGTTTTTACTCAGCCATTTTTTAGGAACTTGAGCTTAAGCCCATTGAACAATTAAAATAAATTACACTAAATATATAAAAATATTTTGCTCTCTTTTTTATGCTTTGAATAAACATCATTTACATATATAAATTTTTTATTTATTTTTTATTTATTTTTTTTATTTTTTTTGAATAAATTCATCATGCTACTCAGTAAGAAAAAATAATTATTTTATCTTTTTCATTTTTATTGATTTCTTGAACAAAAGGCAAAATGTAAATCTTAGAATGTATACTAATTATGATATATTTGGATCCTCCTTAAATCTTCCTTCTCCCATGTTGCTTATCCCAATTTTTTTTTTTTTTTTTATAAAACTTATCCATATATTTTATTATAACCATTTAATTTATGAAAATCTTTTATTCACTATGAAAGAAATAAAAAATCAATAAAATCAGTTGTCTCTTGTTGTTGTTTTCTTTTTTTTTTTCTTTTTATAATATATAAAGTTATAAAAAAGATAAAAATTTATTCAAAGCATTATTCTTAAAATCAAACTTAGAAGAGAAAAAGAAGAGGGAAAAAAAAAAGTAATTTCCCTTTATTATATTCAATTTTTTTATTGGATATCATTCCATTATATGAATTGAATCCAATTGAGTACATTATATATATTTTTCATATCATTATGATTCTTCAAATAGAGAAAATAGTAATAATAATGTCTCGCTTTTATTTAAAAAAAAAAAAAAAAAAAAAAAAAAAAAAAAAAAAAGTACCCTCATCATTAATATTTTTATTTATTTTACATATCACAAATTAAATCATTTAAAAAAGGCTATAAATAATTAGATTGTTAAACATTTTCAAATGTTATAATATATGTTTAACAGTTGCCACTCTAAATTATTTGAATAATAATACTTAAAACCAATAACATTATTTTTTTTTTTATTGAATAGAAATCTACTTTGTAATTTTTTTTTACTCAAAGCCATTCTCGATATCTTATGAGCAGTGACCAAAAAACTCCAACTTAATTCAATATCCGTTTCGTTAAATATGTGTATTTTAGTTTGCCGTGTCTTGCTACAAACCGGTCTGCATTGTATTCCTTACGACCCAACAGGTGCAGATTGTCATCAAACATAGCATAACAACTGTTGTTGACTTGTTCTACATATATTTTGAGAGTTTGCATTCTCGATTGTTGAAAGCAAAATATTGTAGTCCGATTTGAGGCAAGCGTTCTAAAGGAGTGGTGAAATAACAAAATTTGTTAATCTGTCCTTTGTTTTCTAAGAAAAGTCCAAAATTAAAACATGTCTCAATGTCAAGATTTTTGAGTGACTTTTGATTCTTAATCAGTTTGTGAAGAGAGGGAAATTTTTCAAAAAAAAAAAAAATTAAAAAAAAAAAAAAGCATTGTTGATATACTGAAATGATGAAGGTTGGAAAGGTTTTCTAATATTTGGTCAAAAAAGAAATCAATGAGGCTTTGAGTCTTAGGAAATTTTGCTCAACTTTGATATAAGTAAGGTTTCGACTACAAGAAGAAGAACAGTAATCTTTTTTTAAAAGCAATGCTAGTTGTAGCTATTTTAACCCTACTAGTTTCATAGACGTCCACCTCCTCGAAAGAAAAAAAAAATGTTGTTCCCAATTGATCCCAAAACAAACTTTATGTTATCAATTATTTCCTGAATTCTAATTCTGGGGAATATGAACCTCTTAATCTCTTATTAAATGATATCTTTTTAGTAAGACTTTTCTGGGGTTTAGTGTGTCGTTAAGGGTATTTATGTTAAATTCTCCAAATTCTGGAGCATTGCTTCAAAAAAACTCAACCCATTGTTTCTTCTCTTCTGACAAATGTAGCCTTTGGTATTGGCAAATTTTCAAGTTGAATATTTTTAGATTTGGCAACTTTTTGTTGAATAGGATCAATTTGTAATTTTCTTCAATGTGAATAGCACTGTCAGTTATGACACAGTTCAGTTTAAGAACCTTAAGATTCTCGACAAAATTTTGATTGCCGAAAAGCGCATATAAATTTCGATTATAAATAATCAATAGAAGAGGCAAGTGTATTCAAAGAACTGGTGCATATAAAAGTTATGTTGGTAGTTTTCAGAATCTCTGTACCTTTTTTCCAGTCAGGTAACATTGAGGATTCCCAGAATAACTCTGGAAACATAATTTAATCAATTACTTCGAAAAAGTCAATCGCTTCAAATGTCTCTATAAATTTTATGTGTGTATTCTCAAACCACAAATATTCGGAGGGATTTATAAACGCTTTTGCTTGAACTACCCACTCTTCAAATGATTTAATATATGTGGACTTGTTATAGTTGTCACAATTTTGATAATTGACGTTAGAAGATACAACACCATCACTTGAAAAATTTGTCAGTCTGCATTTTTGATATAGCAATGGATAGAAAAAAACTGAGTTGTTGAGAAGTTTGGAAAAGATTGAAAGCTCGGCAGCACATAGATATTTAAATATCATAGTGTGAATCTCATGAGTAAGACAATATATTGACATTTTTCTGTTTCGATGTTTTTATAATCGAGAGTAGTTGAGATGTTGAAATCAAAAAAGTAAAAAATTATGCAATCTTTTTAAATCCCCTCTCATTGTTTAGTTTTGATCGAGTTCAGTTTATATGATTTTAGAACTTAAAACATGGTGTTACTGTTTTTGTTTTTTCCTATACAGATCAAAAACATCTATGTTCTGCATAGTTAACCCAGAAAAATATACGCATGAAAAAAAAGGATATTGATTGTGGTATTATTAATCTGCTTTTATTTTTTCAGATGTGAACCATTTTACCCGTTGCAAAACCTTTCGTTAATAGGACAAAGTTTCATAATGGCCTTGGATAGTTTGTGATTTTTTATTAAAGAGTAAACTATTGACTCATGCTTATTACCTCTCTTTTCCAGGTTGAGACTCAAAACTGTAATCAAATGTGATTTTATATTTTATCTTATATATTCATTACTTATGGAGTCTATATACCAAATGTATGTATCTTATTACATAATCAATTGTAAAATTTCAAACCCACCTTTCGCTTTCGTAACAGCCTTTATCGTAATGTTTTTAGTCCCAAAAATAATAATCATCATGCTAATAATTTCTGAGTCATAACAACTTTTTTTTTCCTCTAGTTTTTGTTTATTTTTATGAATGTGGCCTTTAGAAAAATTTCAAATATTTTATAACTGACATTCTATCAATTATTTAACTTCTTAAAAAAAAAAAAAAATACTTAAAATAATGGTTCAGAAAGTTGTACCTGGATCAATACTGCGATTTTATCAGCCAGTCAAATCCACAATAAAAAACAAGCCTTCTCCTCCTTCTTCTTCATCATCAAGCATTTCAATACCAACAACAGCACAAACATTTCGAACAGAAGACAATTTTCACATTACAAAGGGAAAAATTTCAAAACAGACTGACAAAACCAAATCTCATGTGAAATCAGCAGTAGTAACAGTAGTACCGCCGCAACAATCTCCAAAACAACCGACCATAATAGTCCCACCAAACATCTATCAGCAACAAATACCAAGACAAAAGTCTCAAAAAGGAAGACAACAACAATCCGCATATGAACCTGAAGGCACTGTACATATTCCGGAAACGTCTTGCCTGAGCTGGGTTCAAAGACACACAACTCTACTCGTAACAGCTACAACAAACCCGGACTATATGTTTGATTTTTCCCAGATTCCTTCTCGCGTTGCAATTGCCGGCTTCGACCTCGATTCGACGATTGTGCGGACAAAGAGCAGGACGCCATTCCCCGCTGATGGTGATGACTGGCAGTGGCTGATGCCTAGCGTCCGCGATACTCTAGCCATGTTTACGAGTCTCTTGTCACCAAAACAGCAGTATCAGCAACTTATTGCCGACATGAGCAAAAATCCTTTAATCACACCTTTAGTAGCAGATTTTTTAAAGTCTCTTTATTATCAACAAAATGAAGAAAATCTTAACAATTCGACAGGATCTCTTCAATTTGTTCCATATATACTGGTAGTTTTTTCAAATCAAGGTGGTGTAATTATAAAAGATGGAACTAAACGATATTGCAATTATAAAGAACGGATGAACCAAATTGCTGAAGACGCGCGGTTGCCATTTCTAAGCTATGCGGCTACCAAAGCTTCTATGAAAAAACCACCCAAGCAAGCAAAGAAGGGAGCAGGGGCAGTAGCAGCAGGACCTCCTCCTCCAATAGACATTTTTAGAAAACCTGAAATAGGAATGTGGCAGGAACTACTCAAAGAACTTAACCATTACGGATGTCAAGTCGATTTAGAGAAATCATTTTTTGTAGGAGATGCTGCTGGCAGAAAAAACGACTTTTCAAACTCAGACAAAATGTTTGCACAAGGAATTGGCTTAAAATTCTTTACTCCTCAACAGTTTTTTTTACCTACGTAAAGTCTGATAAAAAAATTGCATAAATTTAAAGATTTTTTTTTAATAAAAATTTTGTTCTACGATTGTTAAAATGCAAAAATAAAAAAACATTGAAAAAGGGGAACAAGTATGGCGCCAAATAGGCAACGCCAAAAAAAAAATACACAAAATATGCTCGTTTCCAAGTCGAGCGAAAGAAACAATCTGCTTTCTAAGATCGTAAAAAATAAGAAAAGGTCATTACACATGAAAGTATCAAATACAAAGGTTTTTTTAAAGAAGTTCCAATTGGGGTATATTATCACAAAATAATCACACACACACATCTAAAACAAAATTAACCAAGGCCGGTGATGGTTATTATCGCATTTAGGCCTCTTCCTCAATGTAGCCCTTGCTGGAAACGTAGATACCATCCAAAAACTTTCTGATATCCTTGTTGCGGACACGAGTAGCTTGTTGAATGTCAGCAGCAGATTGGGAAACATCTTCGACAGAGATACCGGAAAGAACAAGTTCGTCCTTTTGGTTGGCAGAGATTTCGAGATCGACACCTGGTCTGACGTCGACGGTACGGACGAGCTTTTCACCCAAGAAGTTTCTGATTTCAACAGTCTTGCCGTTGTTGATAATGTTGACGTTGATGGGGAAATGGGCATAGACGTATCTCATTTTGTACTTGTAACCCTTGGTGACACCAGTGATCATGTTGGCAATAAGGGACTTGACAGTTCTGAGAGCAGCAACGTGCTTTCTGTCACCGTGGTGGACAGTAATCTTGATTTCATTGTCTTCGGTCTTTGAGAAGGCAACATCAATGTGTCTAAGGTTCTTAGAAAGAGAACCACGGGGACCAGTAACGGTGATGATTCTGGCCTTGATGTCAACGGTGACACCTTCTGGAACGGCGAGGACTTGGTCAGTTTGGATGAACTTCATTGTTGCTGGCTTCTAAAATGTCGAATAGAGTGAATAAACTACTGGGCGGTATCACAAAGACTCAAAGGGAGAAAAAGGAAAAAGAAGAAGGGAAAAGAAATGTCAAAATTTTTTCAGTAAAAAACATAAAAAAATTCAATTAGTATACGAATTGAGTGAATGCGCTAATCTCCATAGCAAACTTGAATCTTTCAATTAGGGTGTAGGATAAGGATGAGTGTATTGTTCATCAGACTCAAATATACATGACAGGCTGAAATATTCTATAACAACCGCATTTGGAAACTAAACGTCACACCTAATTATTTGTCATCATTCGTAATAACTTACACTTTTTGAAAAATATTTGTTACAAATAGTGTAATGTTACAATGTAATGCTTTTAATAGTTGACATCTCATTGGTTATCTTAGTGTCTTTTCTTCCTCTCAGCATCCATTGGCTTTGTTTTCAATTTTTTTTAATTTTTATTTTTCAATTTACTGCCATTAACCTTCTTTTTTTTTCCCCCTTTTACCTTCTACTACCCATTGATAAGTATTTGTTAGTTGGCACGACCACCATCAAAAGTCCATTTTTTTCTACATATACAACAATTCACAATGTTTTCACTTAGAGCTATAAGTGGGCTTGCTGCTCGCCAACAACTTAGGACTGCTTTCAACAAACCAACCAATATTAGATATATTGCAACAGCCTATCAAAACAAGTTCAGAGCTTCAAAAGGCTTTGTAAAATTTAGCGAAGATTTAGAATTAGATATTAGAAAGAGAATTGACGCTCTCCCTGGCGTTGGAAAAATTTATCAAAACCCAGACGGCACTGTTCGTAACCCAGACGACTCAGAACTTAAAGAAGTTGCTGCTCTTTCAATTCTTGCTAATGAACGACGATTAGCCCTTGTCGATATTTTCAGACTTACTCCAGAACAAATTAAGCTATACGTTGAAAACCAATCAGATCTTCGCGACTATCTTTCAAACGGCAAGCAGATCCTTGACAAGATTCCTGTTGAGGATCCAGTAACTGGCGAAATTACTTGGAGTATTATTAGAAAAGAAGAAAAGGAAGGATGGGAACCTATTATCTACTACGGATTTATTCCAGGCTTACTTGTATGTTTGTTGTTTGCTTTCTTCCTTGACAAGGAAGACATCAGTGAGTGGGCTCTGGAAGAACTCCGTCTCCGTGCACAAGAAAAGTATGAGGGTGAAAGACAGGAAATTGCCAAGGACCACGACATTTCACCAGAAGAATTGAAGAAGAGAGATGAACTTATTGTTGAGAGAATACTTTCAGGAGAATACGACCGTCTCGCTGGTTTGAAGAAGGCTGGTGCTGAATTACCATCTTCATTAATTTAAAGTCAATAAACTTTTTTTTTACAGAAATAATTTAAAAATTACTATTACCACACTCTCAACTTCAATACTCCCATGCATTTAAAAATCTACCCTCCATATCCCTCACTCTAGATCATACTTTTATGATTGTAATTAATTATTATTCTTATATTTGAAATATTAAATAGAATAAAGCAACAACGAAAAACTAAAAGATTTTTTAATCAATAACTTTCTCTGCAAGTTAAAATTTCAATAATATTACATTATTATTATTATTATTATAAATTCTATTTAAATGATTAATGAGGTGTCATTCATAAATAATCCGATACTGTCTTTTCGGAAATCATCAACCTCTAGTCCATAACCTCCAAGCTCAATTCTTTGCATATTACCGACAGTTTTGTTTTGATTTATCCACAAGGGTAAATCCGTAGAGTCATTAGGATCATGATCGTTTGCAAAGGCAATCCAATAACGTTTGTAGGCCTTTGATGGACCAAAGTCCAAAAAGAATTGCCAGACCAAGTCTGAAGCATGGAATGTTCCCAAGTACGGAATTCCGTATCCAACGGTAGAAAAGTAAGTGTACACTGGGATTTGTTCAGGGGTAGCTTCAATCATGAGTCTTCTTGGGGCATGGAAAAGCAAATCGGTAAGGAAAGCAGACATGCGTTTATATGCTGGAGATTGAACGTTGAGGTTTGAAGTTCTGAAGGGCGATCCTTGAGCTGGGTCTTCTGGATAGTAATCCAAAAGGGACTGCACCGTTTTTTCTGTAGCATTAGGGAAAAAACCCTTCAAGGTCTCTCTAATTTCATCAGATGTATCCACATTTAACACTGCTCCAAAAAGGGTCCCCTCATCTTCCTGATTACCGGTAATGTACGGGATCTTGGCAAACTTGCCTTCTCTAAACATGTCGTAAGAGTTTTTTTTGAATGCCCCTCCGTCGGCTCGTGGAGAAAAGGCAATGAATGCATCTGAAAGCGTAAAATTAGTTAAACTGTTTTCAATCTGAGTTGTGTTTTTGGTTCGGAGACAAGCAAGCTTGTCGCTGGCCGAATTGCAACCCACATTCTTTACAATAGCGTCGTATGCAGACTGAGGTCTTGCAGACCTAGCGTCGTCAAATGGAAGAATACCTCCGCTTTGCATAATACCGGCTGAAAACAAGGGTTTGTTTTTGTAAGTATGATCTCCCTCGTTAAGAATCATTTGGTGAGCCACACTCATGGCCCCAGCACTTTCCCCAAAAATAGTAACCTTCTCTGGGTCTCCGCCAAATTGTTCGATATGGTCTGCAACCCATTCGAGAGCCAATCTCTGGTCAAATAGACCAGCATTGGCGCTTCCTTCAGACACAATGTCATCTCCTCCCAGGAAACCAAACGGTCCTAGGCGATAGTTAAGAGAAACAAATATGACGGGCTTTTTCATATCGAGACTTTCCTTGATGAAAACCTCGCCTGGGTACGTGTTTGAGGCACCAGAGATAAATGCACCTCCATAGATCCAGACCATGACAGGCAGTTTTTCCTGGCTAGAAATGTTGGCCGGGCGGTAGACATTGAGATAGAGACAGTCTTCACTAGCGGTCTGGGGTGAAACCAAGCTCATCATTCCCATTTTGTATTCTGGGGTAAGATAAGAGGCATATTTTAGCAAGGCGGTGCCCAGGCCTCCAGAACTTGACAGCTGAATAGAGGAACAGCCTTTAGAAAATTTTGTAGCTTTTAGTCCATCATAGCTTTTATTATAAGCTACTGGTTTTCTAAAGCGTAGTTCGTCAACTGGCGGAAGGGCAAATGGGATTCCTAAATATGATTCAACTGTTGAGTTGAGCTTGTATGTTCCAGTTATTGTTTCTTTACCATTAAGAGTCACTTGAGGCTCATTTTTAGAAATTGGGGCAGCCTGAGCTATACTGTAAAAACAAATGCCGAGTATTAAGGCGTGAAGTTTCATAGTAAAATCAAGGTTTTTTTTATCAACACGAAGAAAAAACAAATTGGGGATTTTCAAATATTGAAAAAAAATAAAAAAATAAAAAAATAAAATAAAAAAAGATATAAAAATTTAGAAGAATTTTGAAAGCTTTTATATAATTTTAAAAAAAATAAAAAATAAAAAAGTTACTTTTGTAATTACTATGATTGATTACTTCAAAACGGCGTTGAAAAATGGTTGAAAAAAGAGGGTTGATTTTTATTCCCTTTCACAAGCCTATTTATTTTGTGCTCTTATTATCAGACCTAAACAACAAAACCTTTTCTCATTTTTTCCATCAATCAAGAAAAGTAAAACTGTCTCATATTAACTAACAATAGTAAGAATAGCTTTTCCAAAATATTTTAATAAAAGCATGGAAATTTTCATATGGTGATACTACTGGAAGGTACAAAATGAGGTGGGGGAATCACTCGTTTACCCCACAGTTAAAAAAACATCATTACTAAAATAATCAAAAGGTTTTGTTAAAAAAATTTTTTATTCAACGGCACCAAATAAAGATAACAAAAAAAAAATTCTATATTAAAAATTAATTTTATCATATTAAGGCAATTCTAAACAGTTGCCATTGTTTGTCTTCAGTTTCGGTTTAAAAGTTTGTAGTTGAAATAATACACAACAAACTTTTAGTCCTCATCACATTAACTTCCTACATCAAATATAAATACTACAAATACAAATACCCACTCCTAATCATACATTTTTGAAAATAATACCTTTTATAATTCTCCAAATATGAAATGATAAAAAAAAAAACAACGACCCAAAGTACAAGTTTTGTGACATTTATTACATTTTTTCTTTTGTGATTCCTTCTAAAAGCGCTTCTGGCATATAAAAAACAAACCTTTCTAGGATGAAACCAGCAGAGTCAGCTGATGCTGCTGAGGTGCTTGCAAAGATTTGTTTCAGAGTGAAAAAGGATCGACCCAGCTTGCTGAATCTCCTTCTACTTTTGGACTTGTAATAAAACGTCGAATTCGCACTGGCTGGGGCGGTCGCAGGAAGGTTGAACAAGGACAGAAAAAACAAATTTAAATGGACATGTCTTGCCAGGAGCCTGTCAAAAGAGTTTTGAATCAGCCGAAGAAGTTCTATGGAAACTGAAGATACTGTTTGGGAAGAGTAGTCCCTCACAAAAATCCTGTAATTATCATAGAACATGAAGCGGCCTCTCTGCCTGGTGCATTCGGTGACTTCTGAATTACCCGACCCTGAAATTGGCAAACTATGCAGAAATGTGGGATCAGCCTTAACATCACAAATGTTAAATATGGATTGATAAAGAGTCCTTATTGTCTTGTTACTTTCTTTATCGTAGCTGTCCACTATTAGTTTTTTGTATATTGAAAAAAAATGCCGGTCCTTCTCAGCTATGTTTATTGCCGTTTCTCCGTTGTCACTCATCTCATACCCATTACTATTCCCCTGAACGTTGTTGCAAGAGAAATAGACACTAGCACTCAATATTTCGGAAAAGGTTGGCGAAAAAGAAGCCGATGAGGCTGTTCTTGACTTTCTAAGGGAAGCTCTTCGAAAATACCCCATGGCAAGGCATTTAATCCAAAATACTTGAAGGATTCTCAGCACAGTACTTCCTTCTGTTTCAAGTGACTTGTGCCCTATTTTGTTAGTTGGGTGTATCAAAGAATAAATTATTTTTAGTGCTTCGTTTGAATCACCTTTAGTTTCTTGAATAATATCAGGTATGCCGTCATCTCTTTTGTCTTCTTTGTCAATCCCTGAATCTGAAAATGTTCGTGTTTGAGATTTGTTTCCGTCCAGCTTCTCTCTTTTTGCTTCTGTGCTATTGAGAGTTGTTTGTTGGTATTTAAACAATATTGATTGAACAGGGATATCTATTCTCATAAAGATATACATTAGTGCAATTCCGGGAGTGTCGCAGATATCCTTTTGAAAAGAACTTAACTCTATCAGGTTAGGAATTATATCATAAACGAATATGTCTTTCATATTCGGTTCTTCGATTGCACTAAACTCCGACATCTTACAGGCCAGATAACACGTGAGGGATATCAGAAAGGCTGTACGATAAGATTGAAAGAGGTGTTTGCTTTCATGAAACTTATTAAATCTAGTGTTTCGAAGATGCGGCTGGTTTTTGAATGAATCTCCAAAAACTGATGAGGAGGAAAACGACATTGATGAATTGATTGGGGCAGATGAATAGAGCTGATCTGAAGTACTTGCCGGAAGATGAGGGGAATTGATAATTACTGCGTAGTTTTTTGACTGGGCTATGAGTCTAACCAAAGTTCGGAAATAAATGGCTGCCCATGACCAGTGTGTGCACTCACTACAAATTTCTATGATCTTCCGCAATAGGCATGGAAAAACGGTGTAGATGCTTTTTTTCGAATCATCAATGTAGGCCGATGTGAGCATGAGAAAGTTGTCTAGGGCTTGTAGCTTTGACTTTTTTGGAGTTTTTTGGTTTTTGCTATCTAAAAGTAACTTCTCGAATGGTTTTGATGGCTGTTCTGTGGGGACTTGGACTGGCGGTTCTATGAAAAGATAGTCGTCAGTTTGATTCTGTTGTTGAGAGGCAGAATCCCTGTGTTCCATTTTGTTGATCTTGAGCCAACTTTGTAGTTCGGCAGAGGTAAGTACTGGTGACTTTCTAGTGCCTTTTGAGCAAGGTGAATTGGCTTCAAATTTTTGCCAATCTACAAAATCTAGATGAGCTGTTGTTAAGGACGCCATGTCGAGATAGTCATCGCTGTTATTGCCGACGCTCATTTTTCCCAATATCAAAAATATGAATTGAAGCAACAAATGATTGAACCTTTTGCGTCTTCCAAAAAAAAGTAGACTATTAAGATAGCAGAGAATCTATATATTATATAAAAAATATTAATTGATAAAAATTACAGAACAAAAGTACACACAGCATGTTGTTGATTTAATGCTAGCTGGAATTGGTAATTTTTTGGATTCAAATACAATGGCTTTGTGATGGTAAACAATCATCACACTATTTTCAGCATTTGACTGTTCATCTAGAAAAGCAACTATTGATACAAAAAACTTCAAAAACTGACAAAATCATATCTAAATGTAATCTTAGTTCAGTTGCAGAGTGTTTGATCGACATTGAAATATGGTCAATATGCTCAGTCTCATACAAAACCCCACCAGTTTTTCTATTCCGCCCACAAGATTAAACTAACTTCCTTTTTTTTTTTTCTCATCAAAATCTCATCTATCATTTTTAAACTTATACTTTTTGACTCCATTTTGTGAACATTTTTACAAGATGGCCTAAGGTTGTCAATATTCCCACATTAGTTGTTATTGCAGTGTCCAAACCGAGGCTTGTTTTAGTGATGCCCCTCCTAAATAAAGATTTTTCTCACAATTCTACCCCAGATTATAGTTTCCCCCCACTTATTTTGTAATAATAATTATATAAACCCTACTTTCCCCCAAACTTTTTGCCGTTAAAATAAGCCCATTTTTTTCACTATTCAAACAAACTTTAAAATCCCCCCAAATACAACCAATCAAAAAATAAATACCATCATCATTTATTCACAATGACTGCTGGAAAAGTATACGTTGTTGGTGTTGGAATGACCAAGTTCATCAAACCAAGAGATACCTATGGATATGAAGAACTAGGACTTGAAGCTGCCGCAAAGGCTTTGGTTGATGCTGGCATCAACTACGATGAAGTAGAACGGGCTATTGCTGGCTACGTCTACGGTGACTCGACGTGCGGTCAAAGAGTTGTTTACCAACTTGGATTGACTGGTATCCCCGTATACAACGTTAACAATAACTGCTCAACTGGTTCAACAGCCCTTGCCATGGGTCGAGACTTTATTCGCTCCGGCTTGTCCGATGTTGTTCTTTGCGTCGGCTTTGAAAAAATGCAACGAGGCTCCCTTGGCACAACCTTTAACGACAGAACCAATCCACTCGACCGTCTTACCAGCAAAATGTTTGAAACTCATGAGCCAAGCAAGGCTTCTGTTGCCTGTCAGTTCTTTGCAAACGCTGGAACAGAGTATCTAGAAAAAAATGGAGGCTCGCCCGATTCGATTGCAAGAATTGCTGAAATCAATCACAGACATTCAGTAAACAACCCATATTCGCAGTTCCAAGATATATACACGCTTGAACAAATCAAGAACTCGCCTGTTGTCCACAAGGTCTCTACAAAGCTGACATGCTGCCCTACCTCTGATGGTGCTGCAGCCGCAGTCTTGGTATCTGAAAAGTACTTGCAACAACATCCAGACCTGAAGTCCCAAGCTATTGAAATTGCTGCACAGGCTCTCAGAACAGATTTCAAAAACGTATTCAGTGGAAGCGCTATTGATTTGGTTGGAGACGCCATGACTCGAGAAGCCGTTGCCCATGTATACAAAGAAGGGGGTGTGACTGCAGATGATGTTCAAGTTGTTGAGCTCCATGACTGCTTTGCTGCCAACGAATTGGTCGTTTTAGACGCTTTGGGGCTCTCTGCTCCAGGAAAGGCGCACGAACTGGTCGATTCTGGAAATATCACATACGGCGGAAAGTATGTAGTGAATCCTTCTGGCGGATTGATTTCAAAGGGTCATCCCTTGGGAGCTACTGGTCTAGCGCAGTGCGCTGAACTCTGCTGGCACTTGCGTGGCTGGGCTACTAACCGCAAAGTTCCTCACACTCGCTATGCTCTCCAGCACAACTTGGGACTCGGGGGTGCTGTTGTTGTTACTTTGTACAAGAGAGCAGATGGAAAGGAAGCTCCTGTAGATCCTCCTGCTGGAAATGATGGCCGTAGTAGAGCTGGATACAATCCTGCTGTTGAAGTAAGACATTTGACACGGAAGCAATTTGATTCCGTCGTATCACGTAAGGCTTCGGATTCTTATGCCTATGGCAATAACCGTTTGGTTCCTGCCAACACCTCATCGAAGCTTTAATGAGTTTATGAGACATATCTAGCATTTTATTTTCTGTATCAGTTTAAAAAAATAATAAGTATTGTTTTCTTTGATTTGATTTGTTTTGGTCTCGAGTCGTTCAACGTATAATTGTAGCAGTATAATATATTTCCATTCTTTAAAATTATTTGTTTACTTTTTTCTTTTTCTTTCCTTTTTTTGTTTTTCATCTTATTTTTATGATTCAAATAACATTACAGGCTTTCAATGATGTTAACAGATACTCCTCCTAGATGGAATAGGCTGGCAGTTTCCGGTCATCAGCTGCTACTTTACAGAATCGATGTCGACCAGGAAGGCTTTTACTCTTTGTTTGTAACAAACATGGTTGACATCTGGATGGAGGAGCGCGTAATTTCACTGGTGAGTTTTCATTGGTTGTTTCGTGTTTTAGCTTATAAATAAAACAAAGCTTTGTTTTCCTATACCCAATTGAAATCAGGATCAATACTAACTTTGTATTACTACGCGTGTACACATAGAAAAATGACAATGGAAAATATTCTACAGATGCTTTTCGAAAAAAGATTGCTCTAATTCTCAAAAAAATCACAGACTCATTGGACCCTGATTCGCTACCTCCTGTAACACGGACACTTGTGCAGTCGAACGATATGCAAAATGGTGAATCTCATCTTTTACTAAAAGTTTCGGCACCTCAAATAAGCAGCAGAAACAACTCAGAAAGTCAGGGAAAGGGATCAAGTAGCCAGCAGCAACATTTGCAGTTTTCTTTAGGATTTTCATCATCTCAACAATCACAACACAGTAGCCAGAAAAAGAAAGAGTACCCACCTTTTAGATGGGAGTTTAAGCTACATTCTATCAAAAGTGGTAATCCTCTTTTACAAACACTTTTCCAATCACTTATTCTTGGTCTAGTGGGAATTGTGGATACTCTTTGTGCCCAAAGACACGAACTTTTTGAAATAATTCACCGGAAAGATATAAACTTGCTGGATCTGTCAGAAGCATATGGGAACAGCGCTTACAAACCGAAAAGATACAAGGCCGAGTACAAAAAGTTTCAGAAAAAGGAATGGGAAACTAAGTGGTTTAGTGCAAGAGTTTCAGGATGCGATAACTTGGTCAATGTGTTTGATCGTGCCATGGACTCAGCTCAGCCGGTTTGGGGGTTTCATGCTGTAGGAAAACACTGGACTGGGAAATTGACAATAGTCAAAAGTGAGTCTTCTCAACTAGCCGAGCTGGACAAAGAGAAGAGCAAAGACATTGTTCAGCAAGTATCAATATCTTCAAATGAAGATGATTTGTTTTGCAGCTTTGGCTCTCCATTTCAATCCTTTGCCAAAGCACTCAGAGAAAAAAAGAAAATTCCATTTTTTGATGATACCCAAAACTCGTGTAATTCAAAAAACGAAACACGTACCCTTAAACGTAAAAGAGAAACCAAAAAACAAAATGTTGATGAAGATGTAAGTGAGACTGAATGGTCAGATTCTGATGATTTGTCTGAAAAGCGAGTAAAAACAGATTTATCTTTAGATAAACCAAACCAAGACGTTGAAGAATTCAAAAATAAAGACATATTACTACCTCCAAGCTCTCCAAATTGTCTTTTCCCCCGCTTTTCCCAAAGTCAACCTAGCGACCCAATCGATCTAGACAATGTCTATAACCCTAACAGCGATATAGGCCAATTTGATTCGCAGCCATACTCTATCCCTCAATGGAACGAAAACTATTTAGAAGACTCTTTTGTCGATGATACTACTATTGAAATAGAAACTACTACTTGCACAAAGTTTAATCCTTGCAACACCGATACCCAAGACTCTACCGAATCTTCAGGGGCACCTAGCACTCCCCGCAGATCTAAAAAGTCGGCCAACAACAGCCAACCCTTTCAGATTGAAAGTATATTGCATTCGGATATGATGCTGTTACACCAGCGTCTCTCCCAAAGCCCGTCGCCAAAAAAACCAAAGCAAGACAGATACGCGGACTTGGATATAACAACCTTATCATCAACCAAAATCGTTCTACCTCCCTCAAAAACACTATCATCAAAAGAATCTCACAAAGATGAGAGGTCTACAGTTGCCAAAAATACAGGTTCAAAAATTCCACAAAAATCAGTATCAGATCCAAGTGCGTGTTTTTTTTCTTGTTCCTCTGCTTCACTGGCAGAAAATTCTTTTCCGAAACTAGTTTTTAATTCCAAGCCTCAAACCTCTCTAAACCCTTCCAAAGTTGACTTTATGCGTTCACAAGACACTGCGTTGCATAGCACCGATAACGCTGAAAACAAACCAAGCTCTACTACCATTTCAACCCCTTCTTCACTTGATATGTTATCATCGACGACAAATAAATTACAAAAAAACAGCTCTTCTTTACACGTTTTCACTAAAATAGCAGTTGCCTCCAACGTCCATCCAACTAAAACAGAAGAAAGCAAACTAAAGAAAACACCAATTGATGAATCAATAAGTAAAAAGAGCAATATGACTACAGCAATAATAAATTCTCAAAATGTTTCATCTTTATTGGAAAAAGAGCATCACAAAGAAATAGAATATAAACGACAAAAATTAAAAGATGACTTGAAAAAGATGAAAAAAAGAAAAGTTATACCAAAGTCTAGGTTTTAATTTATATATATTATTTAAATTAAAGTTATAAGCACTTTTTTTTTTTTTTTTTTTTTTTTTTTTTTTTTTTTTTTT
>CBXB010000113.1:102612-118477 GCA_000817185.1 Magnusiomyces clavatus CNRMA 12.647
GTTTTTTTTTTTTTTTTTTTTTTTGTAAACGAGTTTGTTCACCAGGTTTGAAAATAAAAGTGAGGGGCAAATAGGTTTTTTTACCTTTCTTGTCAGTAAGTAGTAGTTATTGATATGATTTATATAACCAATTATAAATTAATTGAGTAAATAAATTGGATTGATTGATTGATTAATACGACGAAAGTATTTAAAATTCAATTAACAGGAAACTTTGATGAATTAATAACTGTCCAACTAAACTGACGATTTCCAAACGATGTATTTATTCGTTCAGTCTCGCTGGTTACCCAGCTTTAACAACTCTTAATAAGATAATCAAAAACCCCACAAAAAAAAAAGTATAAATAGTTCTACTGCTCGCCATAGTTTTCTCTTTTTTTTTTAATTTCTAACTTTAATATAATAAGTTTTTATATCTTTTTCTTTTTCTTTACATATATATATTTTTAAAAAAAAGTCAATTCCCAACTATCAAGTATAAAAAAATGTCTAGAAAACAGTTTCCCTATGATTCCAACTCCGACTTGGTGCTCCCTGCTCTTAAAGCACTCACTCGCACAAACAACAACATCCAATTGATTGAGGCACAACGAGTAGTATACAGACCATCAGCATCCAAAAAAGTCGCTCTTCTCTCGGGTGGTGGATCAGGCCACGAACCCACACATGCGGGATTTGTTGGTTCGGGCATGCTCGATGTGGCTGTCTGCGGCTCAATCTTTGCATCACCTTCCACCAAACAAGTTCTTGCTGGTCTACAAGCCGTTTCCGACACCTCCAGAGGTACACTTGTTATCGTCAAAAACTACACTGGCGACATTTTAAACTTTGGTCTTGCTGCTGAGATCTTTAACAACAATGCCGAAAAGGGCGACGAAAACAGCCTGACGAGAGTCGTTGTTGTTGGAGATGATGTTGCTGTCGGCAAAAAGAAGGGTGGCCTTGTTGGACGACGAGGACTAGCAGGAACTGTTCTTGTACACAAGATTGCAGGCGCTTTGGCAGAAAGGTCCAGCGAGGACGATGCAATTGCTCTTGATGTTGTAGGGGACATGGCTCAAGCCGTTATTGACAATACAGTAACAATCGGCTGCTCGCTCGATCACTGCAACGTTCCAGGCAGAACTTTTGAAACCCCAGAATACGACGACTTGAATGAAATGGAAATCGGAATGGGTATCCATAACGAACCCGGTGTTAAGAAGTTGAGTCCAATCCCCAAGATCCCCGAGCTCATTGAAAAGGAATTGCTCCCCCTGTTGCTAGACCCTACAGACTCTGACCGTGCCTTTTGGGGCCAGGAGCTTCCAAAAGAAAGCGACGAGATTATTCTTTTGGTCAACAACCTGGGTGGCATTTCCAACTTGGAAATCCTCTCAATTACACAAACTGCTTTGGAAATCCTCGAATCTAAATACAAAATTGTTCCAAAGAGAGTTGCCGTCGGCAGTTTTATCACTGCTCTCAACGGCCCAGGGTTCTCCTTGACTTTGCTTCATGCTACTCGTGCAGACGCTCAATTCTCCAAGACAAATTCTTACAAATGCTCAGTCATTGATCTGTTTGATGCTCCAGCAACTGCCCCAGGCTGGTCTGTCGTTCCATACAACCGTCATGCTGTAACAACAGCCGGTTCCTCCCAATCAAAATCAGATAAGCCAATTATCCCAGTAATTGTTAGCAAGTCTGGTATTACAGAAACTGACCCTAAAGTCTTTTCCAAAATTTTGGAGTCCGGCATGGCTGTTGTCGAAAAGGCAGAACCTCAGATCACAAAGTACGACACTATTGCCGGAGACGGAGACTGTGGTGAAACTTTGGTTTCTGGTGTCAAGGCACTTCGCAAGGCCCTTAGTGAAAACTTGGTTTTGGACGCTCCTACTGACGGCAAGGTGGTAAGCGGAAGTGAAGGTGCTATTCGTATGTACGACTCTGTCGACGCCATTTTGGACATTGCTGAAATTGTTCAAGACTCTATGGGCGGCACTTCTGGTGGACTCTATGCTCTCTTTCTCACTTCTTTAGCAAAAGCTATCAACCAAGTCAACGCTACATCTGAAAAGAAGGAAAAGTCATTGTCTGTGGAACTCTTTGCCAAGGCCCTTCCCAAGGCTTTGGAGTCCCTTGGCGGATATACCAATGCTAGAGTTGGAGACCGTACCTTGATGGATGCTTTGATTCCATTTGTTGAGACTTTGGAAAAGACAAGGGATTTGGAACAGGCTGTAGACGCTGCTCAAAAGGGTGCAGACAGCACTAGAAAGCTCGAAGCCAAGTTTGGAAGAGCTTCTTATGTTGCACAAGAAGAGTTGGATCAATTTAAAAAGGAAGGTGGATTGCCTGATCCTGGTGCTATTGGTCTTGCTTCATTATTGAAGGGATTTTTGGATGGTTATAAGAATTAGGTATGATATATATGTGTGTATGTATGTATATATAACTTTTTTATTTAAAAAAAGGGGTCATCAAAATATGTTTGTTCATTTACTATATATATACTCTTTTTCTTTAAACATTAATAATTATAATAATTATAGTAATAATCATGAATCCCTAGAAATATGTCTTACAAGTAACCGCGCATTATCTAAAGTATATTTTATTAACTCTTCAAATTTTACCATTGCATCTTCATCAGTTTCCTTTCTAAAGTCAGAGTAAAATTTTGTCAAGAGTTTTGCGTCAATTTCCATCTCTAGTTCTCTGGTCTGATACTTGACTTGGTCGCCCATGCTTTTAGTGGTTATTTCTGTAACACGGGTCATGTCTACTTGGATTCCTTGAGTAATAAACGACTCTCGTTCTTTATCACGAATCATTCGAGGGTTTGCTCGCATTTTTAGTGGGATCTCGCCTTTATGAGGAGTTTCCATGTTTACAGAGATTCGAACATCAAATAGATCGCTTGGAATAAAAATCATCAAGCTACCAAGATTGTTTTTAACGATTTGTGCTATTTCTTTGCCTGTGTGGTCTAACGACAATCGCACTTTTTCTGGGTCTTTAGATCGCATAGACTCTACTTTAAAAAACAAGTCTTTCGTGTGGGTTCGAGGCAGTAGTCTAATGTCGGGCTTGCCCGATGCTGGGGGTCCTGTATGAGCGCTGTTTTCAGGCATCGACGACAGCCGTTTTTGAGTCTCGTTGACAAAGCTCTTTAGAAAAAAGTTTGCCTTGGTGAATGCTTCTTCGTCAATACTTGACTCAAAGTATGTTGCGTCTTTTCCAAAGTCTGGCCGAACAAGAGTCTCAGTCATTACTGGTAACCCAATTCTTTTCCCCGTTTGCTTGTCCTTAATAACACCAAATTTCATCTCAATTTCAAGTTCACAAAACTCTGCTTGGTCTAATCTATCAATCAAACTGTAGATCCAATTGGAAATTGACCTAGTGATACTCTCATGTGGGATCTGGCCAGTGAAACTACAGGGAAAAAGCAGATTGTTAGTAGCAGATAGTAACACTGGGTTGCTGTGGATTCTGGCTATACTCATGTTTGGATTTGGTGTAGGATTAGTATTAATGTTCTTTTTCCAATCTTTCCAGTTTTGAGCCCATATTGGAACTTCTCTTCTGCGTCGTTTTTTAAAAGGTCTCGTGTCGTTATCGGAGTTGTTGTTGTTAGATGCAATTCCAGAACTATTACTATTTCTTCTATTCTGTTTCATATTGGGTGTGCTATTTCCGTTTAAAAGTCTTTGAGATGATGTTAATGAAGACCTGCGTTCGTTTTCATTATGTACTCCTGTGATATTTTCAACTTCGGGAAGAGAAGCAGGAAGTTTTGAAGTTGTGTTATGCGAAGGAACAAGAGGCTCAGGTTTTGAGGGTAAGTTGACTGTTGAATTCAATGATGAGTTGCGTGAATGTGTTTGATGGACCTCTTTAGTCTTATGAGGAGGTTGTGGAAGGTTAGATGGAAGTTGAGGAGAGGTTTGTTTGCCAATGTTGTTGTTGTTGTTGTTGTTGTTGTTGTTATTACTATTATTATTGTTATTATTATTGTTATTATTATTATTGTTGTTGTTATTATTATTAGATTCAGGAGGTGTTGATGTCTGTTTAGTAGTATCTGCTTTTTCTTCAACAGTATTGCTATCCTTGACTTCATTTTTCACAGTTGGTTCCAAAATTTTATCTTCAGGCTCTTTTTTTACTTGTGACCGTAGATTAGGTTCATTGGATTTGGAAATATCTTTTGGTGCGCTGAAAGGCTTGTTTACAGGGGCTACACCGTTGCTTTCTTCGTGGTCGGTAGACTTTTTGATATCATTGTTATTAACCGAGCTATTATTTAAATTTTGTTTATTTTCGGAAGTATTTGTTTTACCATTTAAGTTTGAATTCTCGTATTGCTGATCTTTTAAAGAACTATTTTGTGAAAAGGAATCTAAAGCAGAAACCTTCAATGGCTGACCAGCCGATTGTATTGGAGAGTTTTGAGTGCTTGAGAGCCTGCTGTTCGAAATAGACGGACTACGCGATTCTCTTGCTTGAAAATGATTTGACTGTTGTTGATCAGTTTGTAGTGGTGATATTAAAGTAGAAGAGTTGTGCCTGCGGTTTTGTAGAGTTGGGAGGATTGCAGCTGCATTCAAAATAGACTCTATAGAGGCACCTGAAGATCTACGAGCAGTTTCCAGGGGTGATACTGGAATATGAGAGTGGGTATTTAGAGGTGATTGAATATCTGAGGTGACAGAAGATTGCCTTTGAATACTTAGCTGGTCGCTTTTTATTTGAAATTCAGGATTATATTGAGGACGGTTGTAGTCTTGATTGGGAGAGTGATGTGATTGTTGTGTTGGATCTGGAGTTATACTTGCATTCATAGGTATCACTGGAGACGATATGACATTTGCAGAAGACATAAAGGAATTGGTATTTCCTGGCACAGGATTTGTTGCAGATGGAAAGGGTGCTTCTACTTTTGGTGAGTTGGAGTAAGTTGTAGAGGAAGGGTTGTTGCTTTCGTCATCATTATTTAATAATAAACTAACTGATTGTCTTGCTGAATGGGATTTAGGAATAGGATGAGGAGAAGAAGGAGCTGCCGAAGAGTTCTTTTCGGTATCACCGTTTTCAAGAAGTCGGCTAATATTCATTGGTCAAAAAGCCCAATTACTTTAAAAAATGATTCATAAATACGTGTTTAGTGTGGATGTTTTATTTGTTTTAATGATAATGATGTCTAATTAAAATAGAGGGTCTAATGTATGATAAAAAAAAAGAAAAATATAAGTATTTAGAAAAAGAGAAGCAAGTTGATATAAATAAAGCGTACCTAGAATGCATATATAATAAAAACAATTGGTTGATTGAATTGAAAGTAATTCTTACGAATGTATATAATTGTCGAAGAAAAATATAATGAATTGTTGAAAAATAAAGATTCCTGTCGCGTAGATTAGTCAGATAATTGAAAAAAAAAGGTGCAATTTGTTGTTTTCTTTGTTTTAAATATTGAAAAAACGTCAAGGTTTATAATTAATGACTATTTCAAAATACAAACAAGATGTTTTTACAGTAGTTGAAAAAAAAGGGTTTGGTTATGATAGTAAGTATTATTATTATATATAATGCGAGATAGGCTGATGGGTTTAATAGAAGATATAAGTCCCTTCAAATAAAGGTAAAAAGAAAAAGGAAAGAGAAAAAAAAGTGACCTATGAAAAAAAAGCGGTGGTGGTGTTTGAGTATATGAATTACACACCTGAGTCTGAGATGTTCCTGCTTGAAGCACTAGTCAAAAGTTGGCCAAGTTTTAAACATGCTTCTAGGCTTTGTTTTAAATATTCTGACAGAAGCCTTGTGTTGTTTAGTTTGTAAAGTTCAATTACTCGAGCAGTGTTAATTTCAAACTCAACTTCGCAGTAACGAGAATCAACACTTTCATTATCAGTTTTTGCACCAAAATCTTGTGTTTCTTCTCCATTTTTCAAATTGATTTCTAAAGTATTCATATTATTTTTCATCAAACCTTTGCTTTGTAGTTGCTTTTTTATACTAGATGCCTCTTTTTCAGGTAGAAACGATTCTAAGAAATCTACGTCTTTTATTGATTTCATAGTTTGTTTTACTTGAGTAAATGAAAGATATGCCCCTAATTGTTTGTGTTTATACAATACTCTAGATCGTTTCCTTATGCAACATTTACTACTATTTTTGATGTCTAATAACGATGATGATGATGATGTTTGGACAAGGGTTTCAATTATTGAAACTAACGGAAGATCTACGGGGGTTTCTTGGGCCATTGAAAAAGAGATGTCATATAACGACTTGGGACAAGAAAAAAGAAGCTTTTCAAACTTTGTTTTATAAATTGATTCTAGAAGCCCCCCATTGTTATTATTATTATAATTACTGATGATATAATCATCATCATCATTGTTGATCAGTAGTGGGTCTTCCTGAATTGAAAGGTTGTTTAAAGAAACTGCTACATCGTCTACGTCGTTATCATTTCGAGATGATATACTACCGCCAGTCTTGATGGTTAGTCTGTATGACTTGTTTTTACTGGACGAGTTGAAACTAACCGAAGTAGTATGAAAGGTGTCTACGTAGATCAAATTATAGGCTAGTTGAACATCTACAGGTAAAAGCGAAGTGTAAAATAATTTTGCTACTTGTGACTTAATAGCAGACGAAGCATTAAAGAAGTTGTTGTTTTTGTTGGCTTTGTTAAATCCGCTTACATCAGTTGAAACGTCAGTTTTGTTAGCACTGCCTCGTTGCTGTTGACGATAATTGGCAGGTGGTTGTGATGTTGGCACTGCTACTATTGAGAGATTACGTAGACGTGGATGTGGTTTGTAGCGTAAGTGATGAGCATTGTGGCAGACCTTTCCCAACCGAAATTCAAATTCAAGATTCCCAAGACAATCCTTGGGAGTCATTTCAATGCGCTGAATGACATGATCATAGAGTGAGCTTATAACTTTACTAGACATTTGTGAATTATTGTTATTAATTGTATTATTAGGGTGATCAAAAGTAGCTGAAGAAAGATTTGGTTGTTTAAGATTTCTCATTTCATAAATTTTAAAGATGGTAAATCAAAAGTAATAAATAATACTAATCATTCATTTAAAATAAATAAATGTCAAAATAATAATAGTAACTTTTGATTTCTTCTTAAACGGCGATAACAATTCAATAAAAAAAAGAAGGAAAAAACTACGCCACGTGATCAGCAGGGTCATTTTTCATTTATTACTAATAATATATATATTTTTATTTTCCAACACTGGTCGTTTTAAAAAATACAAAACTTTCTTCCTTTATTTATTATTTTTTAAATTTTATTTAACAAAAAAAAAAAAAAAAGGCTTATAAATATATACAATAAAATGTCATTATAAAGCAATTACAAATTTATTAAACTTGCTTCTTATTATTCTTTATTTTTTTGTTTTCTATAAAACGTTTAATAGTTCCTTTATTTTTTTTTTATTTTTGATCCCTTTTTATTTTTTTATTATCGTCAATTATATTTTTTATAATCGGTATTTAAACCCCCCCCTCCATTTTAAACAATATTACCGACATAAATATCACTATATACAACTATATTCAACTTAATTAATGATCATAATAAAAGTTCCTAATTGTAGGAGAAGAGGTATACCGTTTGTCTCCTCATTACTACCAGCCCTAATATGTTTTCATATACTTTTATTCTCATCAAGCTTTACAGCCGCTTTTTCAGCTGATAGAGAAAATCCCATATCACATCTTTCTCCAGTAATAGACATTAAAATAAATACTCCAAACTCAACTGTTACTCCAGACTCTTCCTTTAGCATCACTCTAGAAATTCCAGCTTCTTCCATTTACAGCAACATACAAAGACGATGGGTTGCTATCGCAGATCCAAACTCAAGATCTAAATATAGAAAACTTGCATCTTACTTCCCATTCATCAAGCAACAACTCTTGTTTCAAGACGATAACCAACAAGAAACAACCTCAAACAACATTCACCCGAGTAATGAAAAGATCAAAAACAATAACCACATTTATAATGACGAACCAAGTTACGACAGTTATGCTCACGAGTCGAGACCTCCTCATCATGACAACAGAAAACTAACCTTTTCGCAATTCACATGGGCTGACGGATCACCTGTGGCAAAAGACGCCTACTTTTCTGCTTCTTTAAGTTCTGAAAAATTACTTCACTACCTGACAAAAAACAACACAGACTCTCTAGAATATCCAACAGACTCTCAAATCTTTAAATTCACTCTTCAGCCAAACAACGAACTTGCAGACACTTCGAAAAATGTATACACTCTCGACAAACAAGGTAACATGGTACCTCACCCAGATTTTGCAAATGATAAAGACAACCGGGTTAAGATCTACAAAGGCATCGCCTATCGACAAGTCTCTACTATTAATCCCGCTACTGGCTATCTTATGAACTCGTTCAAACAAGTTGGATGGGCTAGATTTCTAGTTTCCGAAGACGGTGATAAGCCAATTGTCGACGGAACTTGGAAGGTTGATGATGAAGAAGGACTAGGAGTTCCTGCTGCAATCTATCACATTAACTCAAAGTCTCTCTTCAAGACCATTTCACAAGCATCTACTCCAGAAATTCACAAGTCCGAAATGAAACTTTTGGACCAACTTGAACATGAATATTCTTATGACGGAAGTGTAAATCAAGATTTGGTTGTCTGGAGAGACGCTGATATGTTCCCCACTATGTATCAAAACTTGGATATTTTTAACGATGACTATGATCAATCAAGCTTGGACCAAATTAAATCGTTCATAAGATTAAAAACCAGGGGGCTAAATTCGATTTTTTCAACTATATCTAAAAATGGAAACAATGAACAAAAAAAGGAAGAAGAAGAAGAAGATTTAGACAAATTAATTGAAAGAGATCCTGATTACCTTTTCAAATATCAAGCAGAAATCACTAAAGGTCAAGGCGGATATCTAACAAAAAGAGAAACCAACGATACTGCTGGTGACTCTGGTTTTTCTTCTGGTATGAACCTTGCTAGCACTATTGGTAACACTAATGGATGTCCCAAGCGTCGGATGATTGCTCTTGTTGGTATTGCTGGTGACTGTAGTTTATTGGCAAATTTCAACTCGTCTTCCGCTGCTAGAGAGTATATTATTAATATGGTCAACTCGGCCTCCGAGGTCTATGAACGCCAATTTAATGTTACCTTGGGTATTTCTGCTCTGGTTTTGGTGAACAATTCTAATTGTCCAAGTGGTCCTGGTGCTGACTCTGGGGCTCCTTGGAATTACCGATGTGATTCCAGCACTGGAAATGCTATGAGCGACCGTCTTTCTGAATTTTCCAAGTGGAGAACTCAAGGTGACAGAGCCAATGATGGAGTTGCTGCTTGGACTTTGTTGACTTCCTGCACTCAGAGTTCAGTTGTTGGACTTTCTTGGATGGGTTTATTGTGTAATTCAGGCGGAGCTGACAGTCAAGGCTCCTCTGTCTCTGGTACCAATGTTGTTGCTAGAACTAGCGTAGGCTGGAGAGTCTATGCCCATGAACTTGGTCACACTTTTGGTGCTGTTCATGACTGTACCAGTGACACGTGTGCTCAAAACCTTCAAGCTTCTTCTCAATGCTGTCCTCAATCCGCAAACTCTTGTGATGCTGGTGGTGCCTACATTATGAATCCTGCCTCTAGTGCTAATCAAGACGTGTTTAGTCAATGCTCCGTTGGAAACATTTGTGGTGCATTGGGCAGAAATACTGTCAACTCCACCTGTCTAACCTCTAACACTGGTGTTAAATTGGTAACTAGCAACGAATGTGGTAACGGCATTGTCGAGGAAGGAGAAGAGTGCGACTGTGGTGGAGAAGAAGGATGTGCCGGAAACAACTGCTGTGATCCTACGACTTGCAAATTTAAGGATGGTGCTCAATGTGATGATAGTAATGAAGAGTGCTGCAGCAACTGCCGATTTTCTGGAAGTGATGTCACATGCAGACCTTCTACAGGACCTTGTGACTATGAAATCAAATGTCCTGGCGACTCTTCTGTATGTCCCCCATCTAGGTTTAAGGAAAATGGCGAATCCTGTTCTTTGCCTGACAGCTCCCACTCTGGGTTGACTTGTATTTCTGGTCACTGTACTTCCAGAGACTTACAGTGTATAACCCTGATGGGAAATACAACCTTGACGTTGAACGGTAATATTGTGAATGTCACAAGAGCCTGCAGTGACGACTTTAGCTGCAGATTGTCCTGCGTCGATCCCAATTTTGGCGATATGTGCATCTACACGTCGCAAAATTTTTTGGACGGAACGCCTTGTCGTGGTAATGGTCGCTGCAGACTGGGGCGATGTGTTGGCGGCTCTGGTGGCTCTGGCGGTGGCTTTTTTTCAGACCCAGGTTCTTGGGTTGATCGCAACAAAGGAACACTTATTGCAATTATTGTGTCTGTTGGAGCGTTTATTGTTATTATGATTGTCGCCTCCTGTGTCCGTAAGGCTATATGGCGACGCCGCATGGAAAAGGCAAGAAACACGATTCCGAAACCACAGGGTCCTTATAACGTGCCACCGGCATATCCAACAGCTGGTGTCTACGCACAACAAAGGGCAACCCATCCTCCACCACCTCCTCCACCTCCAGCAGCCGCTTCCTCGTCCCCCTGGGGAAGAAGTTATTCCAACTACAACTATGGCGGAAGCTCAAATCAAGGCTATTATAACAATAATAACAATCATGACAATGGTTATGGTAATTACAGTAGTAGTAATGGCAGACAGCCAGAGTCTTATGAATTTACTACATTTTCTCATAATGTCTTTTCAGATTCAAATACCGATATTCGTAATAATTATCCTCCACCTCCACCGCCTCCTCCTCAACGATTTCAAAATTAAATAATATACATATATATTATTCTGTCTAATTTTTGCCGTGTCTTTATTTAAATGCTGAATATATTTAGATTTTATTTATTATAAAAAAAAGCAAACATTTGTATCATATTATTTATTATTTATAGAGTAATTATGATATAAAAAAATAATAATAAAAAAAAAAAATCAAGTAATTATCATTATTACAAAAAAGCTATTTTCTCTTTACATTATTAAATTTTTTTCAAGAGATTCAATTTCTTTTGAAGATTTTTCCTTGCCTTGTTGTTTTTGTTGCTGTTGCTGTAAATCGGGATTAGTTGTATACAGCAACTTTTTAACTCTTTTGGCCTCAATAAACATAATGATACCAGCAATTATGACACAAGCAAAGGAAGCAGCAATCAACGTCCCGGTGACCCAGCTTGGCCGCGTAAACCGGTTGTAATGCCACATTGCTACACAAAGCAGCACTTGGAAAACAGAGTTCATAATGTATAGCAAAATGACGGCCAGCAGCTTCCATTCACTTGAATATCCGTTGAGAAACCAACTGCTGTGGTATTTGAGAATCTTGCTACGGTAGTAAATGCCTTTGCTCTCCCAGCTCTCTCTTTTATTGTTGTTAGTAATGTTACCATTCTCATCATCGTCACCAGCGTCTTTTTCATTCTCAGTATCATTAGACTTGGCTTTCACAACTTCGGTAGACTTTTCTCTCAAAGCGGCACCCTGTCCCTGTTCCAAGTCGACTTCCGTATTGCCACTTCCAGTGGCTGACGTTCTTTTACTAAAAGTTTCACTACTCGACTTTGTGATTCGTTTCTGCTGTTTCTTGAAAAGCAGAGACAGCTTACTTCCTCGAATATAAAAGTACAAATCCCGAGCACGAATGGGGAAAAGCCCCAGCCCAGTGATACAGAACAACGCATTGAGGATTTGTGAATCGATTTCGATCCAGATTTGTCGTGGTGAGTGCACCTTGTCGTCGGGCCCCCACTCTTTTGTCATTGCCGGCGCTGCGTTGCACAGCAAGAGGAAAAGCATTCCACCAAAGGCAACAATGAGCAGGAAGTAGAGCGTCACAAAGAAGCCCTTGATCGTCGTCACATACTTGAGAAACAGTTTGAAGTACTCGATAACCAAACAGTGCAGGTTTTTTAGCCGTCGCTTTTGGATCTGATGAAAATTGTGTTCACGTGTGAATTTCACCGATGTTGCCGCAGTAGGTTGATGCTTCTCGTGGCCCTTTTCTAAATCGTCCCAGTAATCTTCGTCGTCGCCAGTGTCTGAATAGCGCCGTAGAATTGTGCTTGGGGAAGGGGCTCTCGCCAACGAAAGGGCAAGCGACCCAACAAACCCAGGCGCGCTTTCAATGTTTGCGTATTCGCGGTAGAGTGAGAAAAGCGTAGGTTTTTTGTTATGATTTTCATGGTTGATGTTACTGCTCTCAGCATTGCCAATGGCAGCAGCTGAATCGTCTTTACTGTCTCTGTTATTGTTGTTTTCATCGTTGCAACTAGAGCCTTTAGAAGCGCTTGAAGCAAAGACAATTTTTTTAGTTTGTTGTTCTTTGGCCATATTGTTGAGTGTTGGATCAACACAAGTGTCGGAGGCGAAAGTTTCATCTATATTTTGCTTTGGAAAGCCTTTATCAATATTTTCTTCTGATCTACTCGTCGTCTCATTATTGTCACACTTTGGAGAGCTTCGAATGCTATTGAAACTAACATCTGAAAGTTCCTTATAATGCATGCTTGCTGTAGAAGGACTAGAATTTTTGGTATTTTGGTACCCAGTTGCTCGTGAATTTTTCGCGAAAGGTGCATCAAGAGTCGAAGATGGAGTACGGAAGGCTGCGTATGAGGATGAAGAATCATACATTTCAGCTGTTTTAGCATTTGAAAAAGAAGTGCTGTTGTCAACATTTGCAGGTCCGGCTTTTGGTTGCATATTGTTGGAATGAGAATCGGCATGTGATAAGGATTCAGATGCTGATTGTTGTGAGTCCGTAGACAAAGTAGAGGAAGAGGACATACTGCTACTCCTGAGATGATTAGCAGTATTGTTCTCGCTTATCATATGAGTAGGCTGAGAAAACCCAGGCGTGTGTTTAGAGATTTTCTGCGATGAAATGCCAACAGGTAGTTGAGGTAATGGCGGAGGTAGAGAATCACAAGGCTTTATTGTATCATCTTGTTTTTCTTGAGAGCTAGGCAAATTGCTGTGGGGATCTGCAGAAAATTCAGATTTGTTTACTTTACTAAAGTTTCTTCTCAAACTCAGCCTACGTTTAATATTAGCGAAAGTTCCCAAGTCTTCATCATACTGTAAAAGTTTATTAAATTCACACTTTTCTGCTCGCTTATGCTTGTCGTTTAATGAAGAATACAGATCGCGCTGTTCACTCTCATTATAATCTTGTGCAGTCACTAAACCTTGACTGCTGTTATTACTAATGTTGTTGTATTCCTCCTGTCTGTTTAAATTTCCGTGAGCGACAGTGTTTACAGACGCACTCCTGCCTACAGTGTTTGATGAGTTTTGCTTTTTTGAAGAGTTGTTTCTTTTGTTACTGGAAGAACTAGCAACTGTAGCAGTGCTGGCTCTTCTTCGCTCTTTAAGACTCACAAAACTAGCAATGCTGTGTCGCCTGCTCTGGTGGCTATGTCTTTTGGAGCTAGTTGAAAACTCCAAGTATGGACTGTTGGTGATCATTAAAACCTGACCATTGTCATCATTAATCTGCGTTGGTAAAGAATTGTTGATACTGTTGTGTGAAAGTTTATTTTCAAATTGCTCGAAAGGAGATTCTGCATTAGCATTAGACGAAAAGGATTGCGAATTGTGTTTAATGGGTGACAATTGCGAGTCTGAGCCTGCAAACTCATACCAATTGTAAGCTTCCTTTGAAAGAGAGGAGTTTGATGCTGGGGCTAGAGAAGAGATTTTCTGTATATTTCCACTGGAAGAAGAATAGGGGCTATGATAGTAAAATTTCTGTGGGCTTCCCCTACTGAGCTCTGCACTGTTAATAAACTGAAGGCTTTTTAGAGTTTGTAGTGATTGTACGGGAGAGTCTGCTGGAGAAGAAAGCGGGACAGGAGCTGGGCTGGCAATGTGAGTTGATGAAGTATTTCCAAAAGATGTATTATTGTGTTTGGGCAAAACAGAAGAGTATGGAGAAGGTAAGGCAAATTGATTCTTTGCTTTAGCCTTGAGCATTCTGCTTTCATTTCGCTGGAACAAAGCTCTTGGTGCGTTGCTGTTAGTGGCCTTTAGTGATTCACTGCTAGTTTTTGTAAACTCATTTTTAGATTGTATGCGCTGCTGTTGGAGTAGATGAGACTCTGACTGAGATTGCTTGGTGATCAAAAAGGCAGATTTATTTTGATAGTTGTCCAAATGTAATGTTGACGGATTATTTGGAATCTCAGCCATTGAAGAAGAATAAGATTTTGTAGGAGAATAGTTGGGAGATGTTGAAGACGACGAGGGATAGTTCCAACTAGCCGACTCGAAGTTTCTCAAGTCTTCGGGCGAAACAATCAGAAAAGTGTCATCATTTGGAGAGGAGTTACTTGCTTGATTGAAATCAACATTACCAGTTTTTATACTAGATGCTGCTGACTGAAAAACGCTGTGCGAGGACCCTGAGAATTTTGAGTTGCTAGAGTTGGTTTGGCATGGCGACAAAACAGGAGTTTTTTGACTCTCCTGGTTATTGGAAAACCTAGAAAGGGCTGATTTATAGTCGGATAGATTGTCGTCATCTTGTCTCATTCTCTTTTGCATGCTGATGGAAAAAGAACTTGATGGTGAGCTCCTTGCCAACTGTTTTAGAATAATGTGTGCTTTACTGTCTGTCGCAAATTCTTCATGTTGTTTGTTGAATTCATTTGAACTGCTACTGAGTGGAATATCTAATTGGGATGATCTTGTGATTTTTTCTTGTTCTTCATTGTTTTCCAAGTAAGATATATCATCTTCAATTGTAGGTTCTACCAGTGAAGAAGAATTTGTATCGTTACAAGTATAGAAACTTGATGGTGAAGGGCAATTTGTCAAGTCGGTACTTTTTCGAAATGTTTTTGAAATTCTTTTCGCAGATTTGTTTGATTGAATTTGATCTGAGGTAGAAGAAAATTGCAAAAGATGAGTTGAATCGATTGAGTTTGGTCGTGAGTCAAACGTTGATGATGATGAGTTTATTTGGGGATTAGTTTTTTTGCTGTGGGTAGTCATACTGAAAAAAAAAACTACCACATATAGAGGTAGTTGTAGCCTTTGCTTGATAACTTACAAAAAACAACAAACAAAAAATAAAAACAAGAAAAATTAAAAAAAGAAAGAGAGAGAGAAAAAAAAAAAGGAGTCAAAAATTTATGATAAATTTCTATAAATATAATTATCAAGAAAAAAAAAATAAAATAAATAAAAGACGAGCAACTTTATGCATTTATCTACGGGTTTATTATTATTATATTTTTTTTTTTATTTTTTTATTTTTTTATTTTTTGCGAGGGGGAAAGGAGAAGATCAAAATGCAATTGAGGGCATCTATTGAGCAAAAGTGGGAAAACCCGCTGATTTCAAACTTTATGATAAACCAGGTCAAAACCCAGTGCTTCTTAAACATTGAGCTTGATACAAAATAATATAAGAAAAAAAAAAAAGCCATAAGGAATGACTTCATAGTTATGGACTATGTGAACCCCTAATTGATCTTCATTATTACTTAAATATTCTTGAAATTTGAATACAAGTTTTCAGTCGGACCAATAGTTAAGTGGATTTTTTTACCAAAAGGTCTAGTATGATAGACTTATATTCATATTGAAAATATTAAAGTCAGAGAAAAATATATAATAATAATAATAATAATAATTCAACTATATACTAAAAACAAACAAATAATTGGTTTGAAGAATTTTACAAATTCTAAAACGTTTGGAGAAAAGGCACGCTTTTTTTTTTTTTTTTTTTTTTTTTTTTC